>VUQR01016768.1:16531-30579 GCA_015108515.1 Hemichromis elongatus
GGGGGGTGTTTAAGGGACAGAAAGAGAAAAGCAAGGCAAGAAAGAAAAAAACCACTCGGGGCAATCATTCCTGGCAGTGTGCTGGCAGCTGCAGTGTTTTTTTTTTTTTGTAATTTCAATATGTTTCTCTGCACCTCAAGCGTGGGTGCAATAACTGCTTACAGATTGCTTATGTCATCAAATTTTGACAAACTTCTCAATTGCTTTTGGCCTTCGTCTGTAGCCATCTGCTTTCTCCTCTTCCTCCTTATCTCCCCCTGACCTCCGTAGTCTATTTCACCTGACAGTAACTATACTTGAAATGGGAAATGGTTGAAAACAAACCATTTCTGAAAGCGACAATTAGTCATTATTTATCTTAAACCTGCAATGGTGCAGAGAAAAACTCATGCAACACTGATATCTGATCTATGTGCTCAGCTTTGAAGCACCAGTTGAATTAGACTTCATTTGAAGTTCAGGATCAACACAACACCCTTGCAGTCATTTTGTAATCAAAATGAATTATAGTCGAGACTAAAAACGGGTAAAGCCATTAAATCCAATTAAATCAAAATCAAACCTTAGCTTACTAGTTTACAGATATAGAGAAAGTATTGATATGGTGAAAATTTTGTTTTGGAAAATGCACCAAACAGCTGGTTTTTGATCTTCAGCTTTGTCTGAAGGCAACATCTCAACATTAAATTGTAGCCAATTCCAGGTAGCTGCTTATTACCTCTTGTAATGGAAAATAATCTATAAAAGCAGCAAGGCTAAAGTTGTGGGTTAAAATCTAAAATAATAAGCTGTAAGACCCTAAAAATCCCTGTAGAGCTGAGTGGAATTGCAGGTCAGTCGATTGCTGGTTAACGCAAATGATTATGGTTGCTTTAGTATGACTATATGTGTAAAAGCCCGTTACATTACTCGTCTGTATTCCTGTTAATCAAGTCAGTCAGTTTATTCTGATGTCGGAGATTCCCTTTAGTTGCACAGACTCAAAGCACAATAGAGACCTCTTAAATTGTAAACTCACCATGCGGCATTAAGATGTATCTTGTTCCATGAGCCGGTGATCAGAGTAAACAACACGTTCCGTATAATATAGTCAATCCACAGTTTGACATTTCCCTCTGCTTTTCATATCTTTGCTTGAAATGACAGTCTGTGTAACATGTGGAGGCTTTAAAAATGCCATGGCTGATATGAAATCAATTTGCATTTCCCCAGTGCCTGGATAACATGGCCCTGTCAGAGGACCCTGCAGATCTGCTGGAGATAATGACGTTATAGAGGGCGGCTTGCACTGTGAAGAGGACGAAATTGAAAGAGTGACGCTCTGTGTTTCCCATGATTGCCTTGACAGGGGGATGTGTGGCTATTGGACATGTACTCTTCTGTCTTTGCTCCCCATTAGGTCCACTTGTTCCCAGTCAGGGGTTAAGACAGACTAAAGAGATCCACCAATCCGACTAGTCCAAGGCTCTGTGTGTCAGTGATGGTATTTCAACAATATGAACTTTTATCCAAAGGAATGGTAAAAAAAACTGTCAACCTTATTAATGTCACAGTGCTGATTGTCGCATAACACCAAATCGCAAATAATTCTTTAAAATCAGAATTTAGACAGCTTCAGCTTTATATACGATGGATGTAACTTGATACACTGACTAGTGAGCACTGATAAAGAAAAGAATCTCAGGCGCAGAGGCCAGTTCAAAGGTATTACTGTTTAATGGTTAAAAGAGAAGAGAAAAATAAAAAGGATCTCTCCCTTCTGCTCACTGTTACCCCACTGATTTTAGACAGCTTTGTAGCTAGCTTGGTATTCCAGGAGTAATTTGTGAGCCCATCATTATATCTTTCAAAAAAATTCCTATAATATCAGTTTGGCTACTTTATGAAAACGTATAAAGAAAGTATACAACAGTGTGCAACCTAGAATTTGTTTTAGAAACTAGAAGCAGAGAGCCGATGATACTGACCTGAGGACATGTAAACTTGATGACACCTGTGCAGGGGGTCTGCTTGTTATCGAGCCCAGTGTATGGTAAAACAGAGGGACATCTCTCCCACTGCTGCAACACTAATTTAAGTTGATATAAACTATAGGTAATTCCAGCTGAGTTTTTCCTCACTTTGCCCATTTCAGGCCACCGAATCTGAAAAACTCTGACCTCAACACTGGAGTCAGTCTTTCTCTCTCTCTCTCTCTCTCTCTCTCTGCGGTGGCTGCAAAAGAAAATGTTATGATCGCTTCAGCTGCTATCTAATAATTTATTGTCAGCATCCATTAATTCGCTTTAGAAAAAATCAAATGCTATTTGTTCCACAACTGTGTGCATTCTTCTTAATAATCTTAACTCTCATCAAAATGTAAATTCACAAAAATCACAAATGTTAGACCAACAAAAGAATAACAGTTTATCTTGGGAAATGCAGAGCCTTCAAAATCATCCAATGGGATAATGTGGATTTTATTTACTGAAATGTTATTTGTTTTGTTTTTTTATTTTATATTGCTTCCTGGGTTCAACTGGAGCCATGACTGTCCTTTGCAATCAGCTTTTTCAAACGCCAAACATGAGAGAACTGATAAACCAAAGCAAAACAGTTAAAAGACATTTCTTGATAATTAGAACTGACAGTCTGAAAAGCTTCTAAAGTAAATATTAGGAGTTCAAAATGTTTGCAAAAGGAAGAAAGAATAAGAAGAAATCACACGGAAGACATACACATGCTAATTATATTTGTGCGTCGCAGACCGACTTATTTTCTGGGTTTCCATACGCCCAATTATTATTGCTATTATTTTTTTTTTCAAATCGAGACAGAAATGCTTTGAATGCCTGGGGATTAAAAGGGTCATAGTATAAGTATCTAAGAGTGTATGGTGGGTGTGATGCAGCAGTGGGATCAGTGAAGTAGAAAATGTGATGCGCTATTACAATAAATACAAAAAGTCGACAATGTATGCACAAGTGGTCCGCTGGGCCTTATGTCTACCTTTGGCAAGCTGTCATCTATATTTAAAATACACTGCAGTACACTGGGATGCCAATGTATAATAAGGAGTATACTTACAATATATGAGGGAGACAGGCTTATAATGAGACATCCTGGCTCTAATCAACCTTATAAAAGTCTGGAGAGGAACAGAGATGCGTCTGCCACACCAACAGTTTTCACACCCAGTTTTCAATTAATGAAAACATAATTTTGTTCAGTCCTCCAGGACGGGGATAACTTGAGGGCCTTCCATGTGGTGTGAACGAACCTTTGCGCTCTGTAGCTCTGTTGGTGTGTGCGATACATATGCACAGTCTTACCCAATTGTACTCAAAGATACACACATGCGCGCACACACAAAGCAAGAATTTATACTTGTCTGTATGGTTTGTTAGCACTCAAGAGATAAAACTTTACATGTTGCTCCCAATTAGCACAGCAGTGACCGTGCACTGTCTCCTGTGCTCAGCTTCCCTTCTGAAGAGGGTCTATTTATGTGAAGACTCATGAGAATGTGAGAATTGAGGCGAGAGAGAGGAGATATGGACTGTGTGAGATAGAGGGTGTGTGTGTGTCATGAAGGAAACAGGGTGAGAGAGAGGGAGTGAAAGAAAGAGATAGAGAGAAAGGGAGAATTGAAATGGCTTAAGCATTCATTTTGAGTGGAGAGACAGGTCCTATTAACATTTAACAGCATTTGTGCAACTTGGTGTCGAGGTTATGATGCAAATGAGGAGGAATTAAAACTGGCCAGAGGTTTGTCATTGATGGATTGCAGTCTGGCAGTGTTCACACTTCCTTGTGTCCATCAGAAGCGATTACTGTGTAATTAAACCTTATTTCTGGACTTTCTAGTGCATAATTACTTTGTGAATGTAACCATCATCTAAAAGCTACAAAAATGCTTTACCATTTACTCTAGCAGTCAGTTTCATGGGCTTGTGTCAGATATAGCCATCAGACAGAGCAAAAGAACTGTCACTTTTAATAAGAGGAAAAAAATTAAATGAAACAGTATGCTTATTACAGAAAAATTAGGCTTTCAAGAGTCCTTTCTGTTATTTGCATAATTTATCCCCCACCCCACCTACCACACATACACACACTGCAAGCTTTAGGCAATTTCCCTCACATTTAAATAGATTGCACATTTAAGGCTACTTAAGGAAAATTATCACTTTGCATATTTTAATTGTTATGAAGGAAGTGATTTGAGAGAGGTCTGTGGCTCATCCTCTTGAGCCATGCGGTTGCGATGCTGTCTGATTCGGCTGCTCAGCGCTGCAGCTCCACAGATAACCTCCGAGTTCACACACATCCACTCCAGTTTCATCAGAATGCAAATGAAGCACAGAACACTGGGACAAGTGGATCTTTGATATTTACAAAATAGCCACTAATAACTTGAGTGTAATTTGTTTGACTCAACTTTATTTTTCTCTTATCTGTCCTGATTTTTTATTTTCCTGGTCAAATGCCTCTTGTTTAAAAATTCAGAGGGAAGAAACAAAGGCCATGATTGATGCTAGAATTTCAGAGCTCACAGCATAGAGAAGGACGTATCTATCTATCTATCTATCTATCTATCTATCTATCTATCTATCTATCTATCTATCTATCTATCTATCTATCTATCTGTCTGTCTGTCTGTCTGTCCGTCCATCCAATTAAACAAAGAGAGCACAATAAACGAGGCAAAAAATAAATCTGAAGAGTATTGTTTGTCATTCAGCTGTAAATTAGATAAAATTATCTTGACTAAATTACTAAAGAATTATTTCTAGGTAATTTGCTAAAGCATAAGACCCTTGCTGAATAATGCCTGAAAACAATTCTGCCCTCCAAGGACAGCTCTCCATGGGAGACTGCAGTGTTTTAAGTGTTAGTATTCTCGCCTTGACAAGCTTATCAGTCCTTATGAAGTCAGATAGTGACATGCACTGATAACATGAAATTCAATTTTTTTTTAACATCCATTTGTTTCGTTTTTTAAGTTGTGTAATTTTACTCATTTATTCATACATAAATGCAAAACTCAAATCTTCATTTAGATCAGCAATGTGGAAATTATTTACAATTTTCAGTGCAAAAAAGTGTGTTTCTCCAAATAATTGAAATGAAGGACATAAAACAAGCAGACTGTTTTTCACTTTGTAAAACCAGTGTTACTATCTTTACGGTTTACAGTAATGAGAAAGAAACATGTTAGATTTCACTATATACTCACACACAAATAATATCAACATGCAAACACAATAAAAAAAAAAGAGAGAATAACCAGTGCTAATAAAGTATCTTCCCTCATTCATGTTAATTGCACAGAAACTTCCCACGCATGTACCACCTACATCTTAATGACACCATAAAGTGGAACTTTAGCATACCTGTTTGCTTTCTACTAAAAAAACATCAATTATGAATTTATAAATGTTCATGGATCACGAAAGGTATTATTGATGGGCGGAGCGTAATAAAAAAGTAAGTTTTGAACTGCTGCTAACTGATTTATTTTACTCTAAAACACAAGTTAACTTAAAAAAAATATCATGCTATAATTGATATAACATTGTCTTTCAAGATAAATAACTCGAAAAAGAAATAGCACAGTCTATCACACCGTTGCAAATTTAATCAAGTAAGTTTAAGTACAAAATGCATTCAGAGTTCAGGAAAAAAGAAAACACCTTTATTCAGTATTCAATAACTTTTATGTACCTTGAAATTAAAATACATTTAAATCGACTGTACTGTAAGTATGGCAATACATACACACATATAAACATGTATGTGGTGCACTTCCGTATGTACGCTGTATATCATTAGCAAATGTACAATACATACAGCTATGTGCAAGTTTGTTTTCTGTACATGTATATGAAAAGTAAAAATTCAGAACTTTCATATTTTAATGTTGTCCCTCACACTTGCATGTAGAATTGCAAGTGCACAGATATACACAATAACATGCGCACTACAACAATTCACAAAAGATTAAAGCAAGTCGTTATTTTTTAAGGAAAAGAATTTGCATTGGGGACCTTGCAAGAGACAAGGTTAATGGAAACATGATATTGTGAATATACTGAACATCAGTACTGTATGTGCAGGTTAACGTCATCTTTGTTTTCAAGGTGCCTTTTTTCTGCGACTAGTTCTTGACAGCGTAAAGACAGTCTTTTTGAGGTAGACTGCTCAAATTCAAGGGCAAGCTTTTATTTGATTATTTTTTTTGTTTGTTTTAAATTTTTATCCACAAATGCATGACATTCAAAATGACAGGACATGAGTACTACATGTAAAATATGTAGCAATGAGGTAGAAAAGGTTATAAAGAATGCCAGACTGAAAAAAAAAACATGATGGAAACACTATCGTAAGCAGTTCAGCAAAATCAAATCACATAAAAACTGAAAGATATTGAAAAAGATGATACAAGTGACCGAGAGTCAATGTGCTTATCAAAGGTTCTGCTGACATGTTGTGACTGTATACCCACCACATCACCTTCAATACTGAATGATTTGTATTAACATCTACAACATCTGAACTTTACAATGTTTTTTAAAAAATGTGTCTAAATGTGTTTTTCTCATATCAGATATTTGTCAAAGAACGTTTAGCGTTTAGCCGTCATGACAAATAAAATTATAGAAATGTAACATTTTATGTGCCTTTGTGTTACATTGTGCATTGTGCATACATGAGAGATTACTTACATACAACTTAATTTGAGTGAAATATTCCCCTTTTCAATGTACATCTCTGCTGCTTGTGAACAGCTGATCTTTTGTACTTGTGAAATCTGTGCTTGTAAATCGTACTCAAGGCTTCTTAGTACCTTACTTTAAAAAAACAACAACAACAAGAAACAAAAAACTTCTGTACTCTTTCTTATATTCCAGTGTGTCATTTTTTTTTTTTTACCAAACTCTGTAATAAACAAGTTAACCATATTTGCATTCGTCTTCCATGCAGATATGATATGTCCGTTCACTTTGATGGGGTGAGACTTTAAACGTATTATTTCACAACTCATGTATCTCTTAAACATTTAACATGTTGTGATTCTGTAACGTAACAATGCCCAGTGAGATGGCTAAAGATTTTCCGATTATACATAAATACATCTTGCAATAAAGGTATATTTGCAGCTTTCTTAAAACTATTTTGATCTTATTCAGGAGAGAAAAGAGATGTTTGTTTTATCTGAATTTAAAAAAACAGACAGATAAAAAGCAGCAAATACATGATGTGTAAGGGCTTTTAAAAATAGCATCAACTTTTTCCAATTTCATGAGTTTGCACTGAACAGTGGCCGAATTTCACTTAACAGTGTGTTTAAGGATAATTTCACTGGAGAAAAATTGCATGTGACCAGTTACAATTGAAATAATGCTACTATTACTATTATTACTACTAGTGTACTTACAATGAATGTATATTTACTTTTTGCTGTATAACCTCAGGGTAATGTGGCAATAAAATAGAAAGTGAACCAGTTTCTTTTATACTAGTGATATGGCTGACCCATTAATATTCATCAAAGGACTGGTGTTGGAAATAACCATTGGCATTACATGTAGAGAACATGTTCAATCCTGACTGTACACATTAAATCAGTGAAGAGGACATCAATATTCTTTACTGCTGTTTCTCAAAATATGTGTAGGTTTACAATTTTCAAACTTGACAAAGCAATGATTTTGTTCCTAAGTTGATCAAAATGTGTCGGGTTTAGTTACCGTTTTACCAGTTATAATTAATTTTATGGATTTTATTAAACTGCCTAGATTACTCTTCTGTAAAGTGTTACATAGATTATACGAAACTAGAAACAGACGTTTGGTGCAGCTGGTAGATTTCTTGCTCTGATGCTTTGAAAACATCCTGATATGGATCTTCGAAAATTAATGATATCATACCAGGTAGCAGTGATCATTGTGAATGTTGTCTAATAAAAGATAAAAGATAAAATATGTGCAATAGACAACAACAAAAAATATAGACAGTATAGAGACTTTCTTAAGAGGAAAAAAAAACATGGTCTTTTAGTGCCTCTGCACAACTACATATACAGTGCTATCTACTTCAGTGGCATTTTTCAATGTGCGAGTGCTTTGCTTTCCTTACTACTATGAGTACATAATACATTCAATTCTTTTACTTGCCAATTCAGCTATCAGATTAGCTCTTTTATTGTTGGAGATGTTGCATGGACATGCACTGATAAATGGCAGCAAATAGTGATTGACAACATTGTACCAGTTTAAGTGTAAAAATTATAGCGGAAATAAAATTAATTTACCACCAGAAAATGCAAGAGTAGCCTTCAAAAATGTCCCTAAAAGGGAATGCCACTCAATTCATGGATGTTACAGTTATACCCCAAGAAGGAAAAGTAATCTTTAGCATAATGGAATCATTTTTAAGAGAAAACGTGTGCAGGCTTACATGTGTCTATGTTAGACATCACAGATTCAGGGGTCTAGCAAGGTACAGCAACAAGATCACTGGTGAATCTTGGCTAACACAGACCAAATTACGCTTAAGGCAAAGGCATAGCGTATCACAAACCTGACATTCAGTGGCATTCCCTTTTACGTATATCATATGATGAGTAACAAGGTTCTCTGCAGTTATCAAAATGTAAAGCTAATAGATTTTTTTTTCAGAAACGGTTTTGTTTGCTTAAAAGCGTTTTCTAATCAAACAAGCAGAAGAGATGCTGACATTTTGCTGTCCTTATGAATTTGTCTTTCAGAGATAACAAAGAAACTGAGGTAGAAAGAAACTTGGGCTATACATAATCCTTAGGTTTCATTAATGATAAAACAGCAGCAAGATGGGATGAAATAGCTTGGAGCAGTCGTCATTTTCAACCCCAAGATGTTTGTCTACACCTTCTGTATTTCTTTCAATTCTGCATAACCACAAGCTGGGTGTTTGTGTCTGCAAACAAGGAACTAAACACAACAGGATCATTGTATTTGATGTAAATGAAGATTTTTTTTTTTTATGACAGCCAAAAGGATAAAAAAAAAGCTCCAAACAGAAATTCCTTTAAGGCTATAATTCAAGATACGCAATGATTCCATTATTTTTAAAGGCAAGTGTCTGATCACAGAACAAGTTTCCATTTTAAACTAATTTCAAAGTTAAAGAATCCTAGACAAATAAATGAGAATTACTCTCAAACATTCATTGCAGGAAACTTCTCATTTTGTTTCAAGCTTTTTGAGGTATTAAATAGCCTTTCATGGTTAGATGATGCGATTTTAAATGCAAGTCGGATGCTTGTGTATTGTGTAGTGCTTTGATACAAGCTCATGAGGTACTCGACATATCATCAACATCATCATCACTTTCCTGAGTTGTCAAATAGAGAACATCAAAAGAAAAAATGGTAGAATTTTACATTGTGACTATTCTGATATTTTAACAAGAATTACATAGTAATTTATTGTTGAAATTGAATTCACCATGTCAGCTTTTTTTTTTTTAATTTAACTGTCATTTTTATTTATAGCACATCAACCAAATTTAAGTTGAGTAAAAAACAAACAAACAAACAAACATATTCTCCACCTAAAAATAATGGATACACCAAAGTTATGGTAAGTAAATGACTTACACATACATAAAATCTGTGTAAGGTAATGAACCCCAACTAAAAAGATGCCAATAAATTTAATTCAGCTCAAATTAACCACGAGTGTTCACAGAGAGCACAAAACAGACACAGCTGAAGAACACTGTTCAATAATAAAGAGAAAGCAAGGTTTTGTCACATTGTAAAGCTTTTTTTTTGTATTAGCACATTTCACCAATGAAGATTGTGAGGCAAAAAAAAAAATACAACAAAAAACTTAAACAGCACCACCTCAGGCACTTGATAGCAACTAAATCTCAAGATCAGCAGAATAGTATATATATTTAAATATATATATATGTATATACAAAAATGTGGGGCATCTTCTCCAAGCTTTTTGAGTTGTCATTAACACATGGATTTAGCCATATAAAGTTGGAGGTTTTTTTTCAGATTTTAACCAAGGTCTGACGTCCAGACTGATAACTTCTGTCAGAACCCCAAAAGGAAATTTGCTTTACTCTATATAGCATGTTCATGCCATCACTGTTTGGTTTTTTTCTTCTTCACTGAAGGCTAAACACATGTTTGTACTCAACAACTGCTTTTAAAGAAACTGTGTTTGATAGGTCCATTTCATTGACTACAACCGAACATTTTATTCCACTCAGTGTACATATCAAGTTCTTTTTGTGATATGCTGGGCTGGAATTTGCAAAACACATTGTCAAAGTCTTGGTAAGCGATTGGCCTCATCTGACTGGGGTGAATATTTGACAGGTCAGTACCAGGCATGCCATGGAGAGGACCTACGACAGCCTCTTGACACAGTTGGACCACATCCAGTCCTGAAAAGCCTTCTGTCCTCTGAACAAGTAGTGACATCTCTTTGTCACTAAGACAGTAGTTATGCTGTGAGAGCAATTGACTGATTATCTGATGGCGTGCAGTCCCATCAGGCAAGGGAATTAACAACCTCTTGGTGAAGTACCTCCGCAGGGACTCTGGGATCTCTTCAGGCTTACTTGTGGAGCAGACCACAAGAACATGGTCCTCAGTAGAGGTCAAAATACTGTCAAGCTGTATGAGAAACTCAGCCTTCAGGTGATTCACTGGACTCTCCTCACTGAGCTGGGCTGACAACAGTAGGTCCACCTCACTGATGAAGACTACTGCTGGTTGGCGACAACGTGCCATGAGGAAAGAAGCCTGGATGATCTTGTCCCCTTCTCCCAACCACTTGGTCACCAGTGCTGAACTACTTAATCGCAAGAAGGCAGCCCCCAGTTGGTTGGCCATGCAGCGTGCCAGAAGTGCCCTACCAGTTCCCTGAGGTCCAAATAAAAGGAGGCTCCGAGGTAACGTGGCCAGTCCGCTGAACATATCTGGCCTTAAAATGGGCCATAGTATCTCCTCTTTTATGGCTGCTTTGGCCATATCCAGACCTGCAATGTCACTCCAGTCCACTGGGGAGCTTTGCTGAAGGATTTCTGTGGTTACCAACTCTACAAGGTTGGAATCACTATTCTTCAGCTGTTCCTCTGCAGCATGGATGGAGGAGGTAGCTGTACCTATGTCAGAACCCGTTAGGGAGTGAGAGAGGTGCTGTCTGTGCTCTTCAGTTGGCTCGCTCAACATGGGAGATTCGAATTTGCTGTAGGGCTCAGTAGTTCTAAGATCACCTGCAGAGCTTTTTGTTGAGCCATACGATGGAGGAGTTAGTGCTCTGCCAGAGTGCAAGTTAAATTTTCTCTGCTGATCAGAAGATATTGGCTGTTTAGTTGGCTTAAAAGCTAAAGATGTCGCTTCAGCATTTCTTTCAAAGCCACTGCCCCTGTTTGAGTCTGAGATGCTGCTTTCTACTATTCTGTACATGGGGCTCTGTGCAGAGCGCTGTTGGTTGTAGCTGAAATTACCATAGCTTGAGTCCATATCTCCATGTCCACTCATGTAGAAAGCTTTTCGTTTTAATGAGTTGGATGTGCTGCCATTCAAAGGTGTTGGTGCAATTGGGGTATGATTATTGGACTGGTAGGTGTAGCCAGGCAATGTAGAGGGAGGGATTGGTGTAGGAGCTGCAATACCAGACGGCAGATAAGCAGAAGGAGGGGGTGCTCCCCCAGGGCTATAACCAGGGCCAACTGCAGCCTGCGAAGCATACCCTGTTGGAGGATAATTGTAGTTGGGAAGGTTTGGAGACCCAGTGTTGTAGCTCGGCACTAAACTAGGAGGAGGAGGCGGGGGAGGGGGTTGTAATAGCCCAGCGCTGTGCAAAGGAGAAGGATGTGGGGATGGGAGGGCGGGGGTACTCTGGCCGCTGTAGCTAGAATGCAGGTAGGAACCGTTGTAGCTGGCAGTATATTCCTGAGAGGGGAGGCCCGAGTGGAGCGTAGTGGCTGTGTGACTTCCACAGTTACTACTGGAATAGCTAGGCTCAGACAAACTGCTGGCCACCCCTGGGGAGCTGCCTATGCTAGCTGACACATCTGTAGGGGGTAGGGCAGCTGTCATTCCAGCTTTGCTCACAGATATAACATCTGGAGCACAGTTCATTGGGTAAATCCCCTCCTGCCAGGACTCATTCTCTGACTTTCGTCCATTCATGAGTCCAGTAGTGCTATCAGAGTAGGAGCACAGCAGGGTTCTTTCATTTGGGCCTTCTAGGATCCCAGAGTACTTCTCTGCATATTTCTTAAGCAGATTGGAGGCAGTCAGCGCAGAGATGTCATCATTTGCCCACGCATACTGGTATGTTCGCTGTAAGTGCCCCCGGTAGGCCTCTACTTTGTGTGCTGGCGAGCGAGTAGTGGATGAGATGTCAAAGTGTTGCTCTGCCCATTGTGTGTGCTCTGGGGTCCACTGCATCTTGAGACCTGGATATTTCAAATAGGGAAGAAATATGTCAATCAACATTTAAATGCAATAATATTTTATTTCTAAACATTCTATATATTCTATATAATTGTAAAAATTCAAACACACTGAAGTTCATAGGTGTTTTTCTGACAATTTTATAAGAGGAGTTAATAAAACACACACACACACACACACCCACACACACACCTATATATATATAGGTGTGTGTGTGTGTGTGTGTGTTTAACCTATGTACTAAGAGGGACAAAGTACATTTTATACAATATCTGAAATATAATTTTTAAAATAACTGGCTTCATAATCTCTAAATGTCTCTTATGACAGAAAACACTATCTGAATACACATCACAGACACTATGAGGATGTGGGACCCATCGCTTGGTAACGGTGGTATAATCCACCCAACACAGAGCAGAGTGACACAGACATTGCAGGTCAGTCTATAATCCAACTCTCATCTGAGGCATTCTGCGACAGTTTCAAATCTGCTTGGAGGACAGCAGCAAAGCAATCTTCCTTGGCAGCGCTCTGTTGCTTTCATCACACAAACCCCTCAGCCCAGCATGAATTACATCCACATCGAGTCTGCCTACTGCTTCCTCATCGGCAGAGTGAGGATGAGGGGGAAAAAAACAAAATAAAAACCCCATGCTTCACTTGTCTTTTTCTCCCCAGCCTCTCTATATAGCTTTCAAGGTTTGAATGACAGAAATAATTAAGTTAAATATGAAAGTAAATCTGCAAATAAAAGTTTTTATTCATGCTGTCGTCTATTACTCTGGGATTATCAGAGGATGTACAATACCCCCCAAAGAATTTAGACTACTAGAGATTACAGCTAAAGACAATCTGATAGTGTACACAGTCTCACATCTCTCACGAACACTAATCTGACCAAATGCCACAAGAAGATATCAGAGAGGATACATTCAACTGAACTGTTTCTGCCCATTAGAATGTTTGTCTTTGTTAAAGAGGCACTGTAGTATTATACAGTAGGTTAAGTCTATATCACAGGATTTGAGCAACAATCAGCTAATGTCCAGATTACAAATGCTGTTGATTCCCTTCTGACTCCCTCCCAGATATTTGCCCACCAGCAACTCTAGACACCAGCAGCTAATTAGCAGGATGATGCTGCACTAATTGTGTTAATTTACAAGGTTTTAGTCAAAGAGAGCCATGCTATAGCTCACATGGTTGTCAACCATCCAAGCTAATCATAAAGGAGAAAGAAAGAAAACCCGAGGCAAAAAGCCTATGCATAAAAATAGCATAGCCATACTGTAGTTGAATAGAAGTGTTTACCAATAGGCAGAAAATGACATGTAAAAACAAATCCTATTATTATGAAGAATTATGATGAACTGTCAGTGTCATACATGTCATACCACAAAATCTTACAAAAAATGTATTTAATCTAATACTTCTAATATTAATGAACTTAAAATGAAGCGTCTACACCCTTGAGAATTCCAAAAGTAGTTACTGACTAACACGATTGTGTTAGTCACTCATTATACTCCAGATCAACTATTTTGCTAGGTATGTAGGTGGGTCAAATGCAAATGAAAGAGTCTGCAGAGGAAAA
>VUQR01016770.1:6057-19834 GCA_015108515.1 Hemichromis elongatus
TGTGACTGCAAAAAAAAAAAAAAAAAAAAAAAAGAATGAATGGGATCCACTGTGTTTGTGTTGCTGTTTTCTCGATAAAGATGCATCCAGATGTTAACCACCTAGTTATTAGCTGGACCGTCCGGCTGCAGTCACTTCTGGCTCCAAAACATGTCCATCTTTTATATACAGTCAAGTCAAACGCCACTTTCCACTCATCTATGTTTGGCGCGGGATGAGACACTTTAGCATCAGTCAGAATATAATTGATATTTTTCCCTTTTTAATAATATTTTAATCCGAATGAACTTTGACACAATAACCGTAAAGGAGGGCTTTCAGGGAATATTGTTTGTTAATATCCTTCTTAGGAAAAAATAACAGAGAGCAGAACTAAAAGGAACCTGTTTTGGTGCAGTTAGGTTTCAGAGACTGTGATGGAGGCTACTGCTAATTACAGTAATATGCACAGAGTTTTAAGTTTACATTCACACCCCCACAATTTCCTGTCCCATCCTGCTTTTGGCCACAGCATGTGAGTAAACTGTGCCAGGTGCTTTTTTTGCTCTGGCTAAACACATGACCTTCTATCACCTAGCTTACTCAGCTGATTGTGTAAACATCAACACAAAGACAACAAACAGCTTGTTAGAAGGACCTCAAAAAGGCTTGAGCTTAAGCATCGTCAAGCATTTCAGGTCAATATCGGCACATATTTAAATTTACATGTAGAATTAGAATATGTGCGTAAAGTTATATTATTCATACACATTTCATTTTGTGCCAGTGTTCTGAATTTGGTAGTAACTAAAACATTCAATGTGTTGAAATAATTAATCCGAATGTTTGCATACTGGACACTTTCTACAAAAATCAGTGCATCCTCTTTTTAAACTGCACACCCAGCTAGCGTTGCAGGGTAGCTCAAGCTTCTCCCGGAAGACACTGAGCGAGGGGTGTTGGTTCCTGCAGAGGTCATTGGATCATCACAGCACTGCAAACGGGATAGGCAAGACAACCATTCTCGCTCACATCCACACCCTGAACCAATTCCGAGAGACCAATCCACCTAAAATGCAAGTCTCTGCACAGTGGAAGGAAGTTGGAGCACTTGGAGAAAACCCACGCAGGCACAGGGAAAACATGCAAACTCCACACGGGAAGGCCCCAGCTGACCTGGAGGTGCAGATCCAGAACTTTCTTGAGTGCAGCTACATTGCTAACCACTGTACCGCTGTGTGGACTGGTTAAAGGCCCAGTGTATAGATATTAAAACCACACATTATTCATTTTGGTTTGTTCTGTTTCTTTTATGATGAATGCAAATAGAAGAAAAAGCACCGCTTTTAATTTGAGTAGGTAAAGTAGTAGATAAATGACTTTTGCTCTTGGTTTTGGAAACGAATAGCTGGCTGGCAAAGATGCGGTAAGGCGTCTCCAGAAGCAGCCAAGTAAAGAAACTATTAAAGGCTTATAGCTGATTCAGACAGAAGGAGCACCGGCGCCTCAACAGTGCTGCTTCTGATAATGAAACCTGAGTTATGAGAGTCAAGTCACCATGTGGTTTACCTGACAGTGATGATCTGTCCACCGTCCAGGGTGATGTCATTCATTTGGGCAATAAAAATGGCGGCCACGGCTTCGTACAAGGCAGTGCCGTCCATGTTTATTGTGGCGCCTATGGGCAGCACGAAGCGAGTCACACGCTTATCTATCTTCAGGTTTTCCTCCAGGCAGCGGAAGGTGACCGGCAACGTCCCTGCGCTGAAAGAAAAAGGCCCCACACGATGGCAAGTTAGAGGGAAAGGGTGCAGATGTACTCGGAGAAGGCGCAAAGTGTCTGCTGAAGGATATAAAATAGGCAGACAGGTGGTGAAAGGCATAAGTGCAGAGGTGAGGACGAAGGCGTACAGACAACAAAAAAAAAGAAGAAGAAAAAAGGCAGGAGAAATTTGAGTCGGCTGACAGCCTCGTCCTAACAGCTGGGGTAGGCCACTGTTTCAGTCCACCAACATGTGAATTAAAGGAATTTGATTCCCGGCCTCGCTGAGGTCAGGTCATAATATAATTAGAGAAAACGTTGATAGGATTACCCATATTCACTAAAGCCTCAGTAATGTGCCAAAATAACAGTTGGTTTCAACAGCAATGATGAATCCCAGGCAGGCTGAGCCAAGGCAAGCCGTGCAGGATACAGCAGGGCCAGTTTGGCTGGTGGCAATTAATCCGAAGGCTTATACACTTACAACACAGAATCTGTCCGACATGGACTTGTCTATGATAGCCTGTGCTTTGGCTCTGCTGTCCTGATTTGTCAGTGTAGCTGCATAAATACAGATTTTTGCCTTTAGGCCTTTCAGATTTAACCCAAATAGCTGAAAGCGAGTAGCAGGCTACACCCATCAATAATGGTAACTACAGCAGCTGTCCGAGCAATACGTGTTGTAAAAGAAATATGTGACACACATGTGTGAACACATGCCCAAACAGACGACTTCCAAACATAAATATGCACTTCCTGCAAGCTGTCATACCTGCTAGCAGTGCCCAAAGCTGTGATCCATGCCTGGAAGATCCCAGAGTAGAAAGCAAATGGGCTTTTTCTGGTGATTGCGAAGAATATAGCGGGTAGGATCAAGCCCCCGTGGATCACCAGACCCACAATGACAGTCACCATGTACATGCCCAACTGCCTGGCTACCACCTCCAGGTCCCCGATAGCTGCGATCTTTCCCGCAATCAAAGAAGCGATGCCGGCAGGAGAGTACCTGGACACAGTTAGGAACCAACATCACAGCAGAAATGATTTGATTGGGACTGATTGTGGTTTATGTGCCATTAAACTCCATTTAGTACACAATATATGTGTATGCACAGCAATATTTTTTCTTGCTTTTTTAAACTAAACTTTTTTATCCTATAGGCAACAAATTTAATTTTCTGTTTAATTTAATTTTAAAGCCATTTAAAGGCAGAACTAGTTTGCTTTGATTGACTGAATCTACTAATTATGGATGAATTATGACAAAAACTAAGAATTAAAACTGTTAAGGTGTCTACAGGTCTTTTAAAGGCTATTATTTATACTTAACTAATATTTATAATAATATCTAAGATCAAAAGAAAAAAAATGGCTTTGCTTAGGAGCAAACAACCGAATTACACAACATTAAAAAGAACCTTTTCACAAACAGTGTTATTGTTCTATTAAATATTTCTTTGAACTGGCTTTAACCACCAAGAGTAATTGGTCGGTACCACAAGAGTTATTCTAAAGCTGTTTGTCATTGAATGTCTGTATGTTACTGCCAGGGTCACGTTTCAGTATTTTAAGATGTTTTCTGACACAACAACCGTTAAATAGTTAAAGCCTATAAACTTCCTGTTTCCATTAACTATATTCACACATATAAAACAGATTTAAAAGGGATAGAAGAACAAGTAAACAATGCCGCAAAAATAGTGGCACCGTGTTCTAGTATTCCATGTGGTGACATGACTATAAATTTGACCAGGCCTTTTATAAACTGATGTGAATTTAAGATATTTCAAGAATAGTTAAGGAGCTGTAGCCACCCTGTTACTTTTTTTTTAATGTCAGGCCAATGTTTTCGCCACCTCATTAATCTTTAGTCACTGTCAAAGAAGCACGTTTCTCTGCGAGGGGACATGACACATGGTTGGATCTCCGGTTTCCAGCTTTGGAGTCCAGTTGTTCCCATTCATGAATACAGACTTCAGTTATTGGGACACTTGAATTAAAGCGACTACTTGTCCCATCATGAGACCGGTGCATTCTCCCAGGTCAGCTGGCATTCAGTGACAGTTGTTTGGTGCAGTATGCCATGTATATGATTTGATAGATGTGCCCCTTGTATGATGCGTGCTTTTTGTATACACTGGATTCTGTGTTTGGCTCGCACCATAAGCCCGTGAGTAATCTGTTTACACTGAGCGAGCGATACAGACAATGATACAGTTCCTTTGGTGTCCAGCTGCATATGTAGAGGAGGCTTAGAGGAGCTGCGAGACAAGCATCCTGCTGTTTCTCTTCCAACCGCCTACTCTACTCCTCCTTTCCCTTCCCCGCTCCGAGGACCGCTACACTTTCTCTGCGCCACTTGCCAGGGTTCTGCGAAGCCTCAAGACGTGCACTGATCTCTGAAGGAATGCTCTCACATGCATCTTTTTACGTCCCTCCTGCCCGCATCTGCTTTCTGCTCTGCCACCAAGTGGCTCCTCCACCGTCGATGGATCCATTACATTCTGGAGATCTTCCACCGCGGCTCCCCTGGGAGCCCAAAACGCTGTTCTGGGCCCCGGCTCCTGCTACTCCCCAGCATACCACAGACTCCAGCATGTCCCAGGGAAACCCTCTCCCTCTTTCCATCTGTCTGTGTCCTTCACTGACACACTTTCTCCCTCTTCCTCTTTGTTTTTTTGTTCTATCTGACCTTGCTGCTTGTTCCCACAATTTGCCTCGAGCACACAGTCATCGCCTTATTCATCACTGTCTCTGACCATTGTATGCGGTATCTCCAAAATGTCAAAGCAATGCAAACGTTGGCCAACAAGAGGAAAAACAGAGGCACGCACTTTTTAAACACAGACACACACAAATATGAACATAGGAATTCAAGACACCGACCACATGATCATGGACACCATCGTCATGATAATTTCATTGAGGATGTTGAAGAAGTCACACATGACCTTCCCACGCTCGCCCATACGGCCCATGCAGATCCCAAAGGTGATGAAGAAGCCAATTAGACCTTGACGAAAACACAAAGCAAGTGCGTCAGTGGAAACACGCGAAGGAGTGAAACTGTTGTGGATGCAAAAATGAGGACAAATAAACAAAAAGAGACCTGGAAAACACGAGCGTCTCGCAATACGAACTCTGTTATCAACTCACCGAGGACGTTCATGCCCCATTTGTATTCCAGTTTTTTTCTGTTCACTAATATGGGCTCAGTTTGGTTTGGTGCTGCGACCGGCACCTTTTTCAGCACCGTCTGAACCTGAAGGAAACACAGGGCGACATTCAGATTATTCTGTGGTTAGATTTTGTAACTCCCATTGTGTGTGAACAAACAAAGTTTTGGCAGCGGCATGACGTGCTCTGATTTCTGTTTAAAGAAAAGGCAAAAAACAGAAACATAAATACAACAAAGAGATAGAAAAAGGAGACGAAAAGGCTGAAAGGGGGAGGATAATTTCCAGCTCCTAAAGTGGTGACTTATATGAATTTACTGAATCTCTGATGAGTATGAACAAAAAAGCAGTGTAGAACAAAAGATGCGGACAGAAATAAAGCTCTCGGTTCACCAGCAGATGCCTTACTGTGCTAAATAAGGATGTGGCTTTGCAGATGTAAAGAGATTAGCGATAGCAGCAGGACGGCTGACCCTCGCCCAGTCAAACACAGATAACTACTTCTAATCATTCAGACGAACACGCATGACAGAAAAAACAGGATTGGACAGAAGAAGGCAACTGCCGCATTACGAAAACACAAGCCGCTTCCTGAATAGTCCCTCTTCGACCGCACCATTGCACTAACTGACAGTGCATTACAAAGAATGAAAAAAAGCAACCCTAGATATATTTTATGAATGGCTTGCAGAATTACAATGGCACCGATTTATCTTATTTCAGTTATGAGTTCTACATTTGTATTATTACACAATGGGCCAGGGGTGGCCGACAAACTCTCCCAGATCTGTTGTGGAGATCTGCACCAATGATCTCATTTCTGCTCAATAATAATATAATCTCTTTATAAGTTTATTACTGCGGCACTCCACACCAATCCCAGTTTTTCATTTTGTCCCTCTAGAGAATGAGTTGCCCATCCCTGCTATAGGCAACAGACTGGTGCAGTTGTTAGCATCGCTGCCTCACAGCAAAAAGCTGCCTTTGACTCCTGTGATCTTTCTGTGCGGAGTTTACATGCTCTCACCACGCCTGTGTGAGGTCTCTCTAAGTACCCTGGCTTCCTCCAACAGTCCAAAGAGCTCCGTGGTCTCTTAGCCTCTTTCTAACCAAAACCCTTTGAATCAGTCCTGACAACATATGTAAAAATGGTTAGGTATGATGTTTGGAGGACAGCTAGCCTCTCTGGAGAACCATAAGTTTTTATGAACTCTGTCCAAGTCCTTCATTCTCTCAAACTGCTCAGTAATCCCTTATCCAGAAAAGCTCATGTCCACAAATGTGGCCTGGAGGACAAGCAAGACTTTCCAATATGATACACTTTGGGTAATAATTATTTGAAATAATGAGTTTTGACAATTGCTAACAAAACAATCACAATTCAAAATCAATGCGATAGCTGTTTTGGAGACCTAAATCTGTAGTTTGCAATTGTTTTTCTAGTGAACTATTAAAATGATGGATGGATGATTGGATGGATGGATGGATGGATGGATGGATGGACATGAAGCGATGTCTGTGAACATTCATTCAAATCAAAGACGAAATTTATCCTGAAAAACAATTTTTTTTTTTTTATAAACTCCAGATATTATTTATTTAACCATTTTCTTTCTCTATTCAGTGTAGTTTGATTATCATCACCTTAAAGTTGAATGATGAAAAGTTCATTAAGGAATCTGGAGCCTTACCAAAAGATTTGATGCTCAAAGTAACAGGAAACCAAAACTGGGAAATACTCACTTTTCATTAAAAGGAAACGTATTATTCAAGAACCTTTGTTTGCTATGTTTATATTAACATTTCAGTTTGCTTGAAAGCTTATGGTTTAAGACGAGCCAAGGTAACGAAGCAATAGATGGATAATGTTAAGAGTACCTGCTGGAAGCAGGCTTGCACCAGGTTCTCTGGGAAGAGGTTTCGAATCAGGTCAAGGAAAGCGTCCAGACTGCTGACTTCCTGGTTTTTCGCGGATGAGGATGATGAGTTGCCTCCCCTCAGTTTAGGGTTCCCCGGGTGGATCCCCAACACCAGGATGACCCCGAGGATGGCAGCGATTACAGTGGTGGACATGTAGTACACCATGGCTCGGCTACCCATCCTTCCACTGGAGCGCGCGTCTAGACCAGCAAGCCCTACAAGAGACAGAAAAGTCCACAGAGTGTCTTTACCTCGAAGCTCGAGTCTCCCCGTACTTTAAAATGCAAATGCTTCCTGTAGATTGTTGAAAGTTTGATACATGTCTTTTTGTATAAACAGCTGGCTTTTTAGCTTTTTACATGCTAACTCATGATGGTCATCATGCTTAGGTGGTTCTGGCTGGCTAGCTGTCAACTGAGTTTTCTAATTGCAGTCACTGAACTGGTTGTAGGTTTGCTAATTTCTGTGTTTTTATCCAATTAAAAGAGAAATATTAGAGCATACATAACTGATGTTATACTGTCTGTTTTCCTCCTAAATTCTAGTAATTAAACTGCATGATTTTACCTAACACTAATCGACAGGTATCTACACAATATAGACAAAACCACAGAGGCTCTACACATTATATTGACTGGAGCTGTTTGGCCATAGAAACCCATACTGTGAAGCTCCCAGCATACAGATTTTGTGTTGATGTTAATCATGAGGTTTGGAACTCTGCAGATATTAGGACTTTTGCACTGACACTGTTTCTGTTACTTTATAGGTCTGCCACTTCATGACAGCTGCTGTGGTTCCTGAATGCTTCCACTTTGCAGTAATACCACTTATAGTTGCTTGTGGAATATCTACGATGCAAGAAATTTCACAAACCGACTTGTTGCAAATGCAGATGCGGACAGGAGGGACGTAAAACAAGCAGATTCAGGGAGCTTTTTAGAACAACCTATTCTTTCACAAGTGTTTGCAAAGGCAGACTGCATGCTCAGGAACTTGATTTTATACACCTGTGACGATGTCGCTGAAAACACTGGAGTTTAAAAATCAATGCATCACTGCTTTTGCCTTGGATGCTTGATGTTAGAGCTATCAGGGACGTCATTGCCAATTCAGTGCGTTCCAGTAGTAAAGTCAGAAAAGCTACGAAATACTGGATTTCTTTTGCTTCTTAGCGAGGTAGAGTCATTCATGCATCACTAGCAAAACAGTGCAATGGTTCTTTATTTTTTTTTGTGCTTATAGACATACAGCATATTCGCAAAGAGAGTCTAGCTGAAGAGATTGCAATTAATTTCCAAAGTTCAGTCCTGTTTAGATCTGTTTAGTCCTGTAGACTACATGTACAACAAATGTAATAGTCCAGTAGTACTCATCCTACTAATGTCAGAATTTAAATTTATCTCCAGTTAAAATATTAACCCATCTGTTTAGTTTATTATGGTTTAAATTCAGAAGTATGAGGTTGCAGTTAGTTAAAAATCACTGGGGACAATGAGTGTGCCACAAATTATGCGTGCACTGGACAATCATCCATTACAGTATAAATACAGAATCAGTTACTTTCTAACTTCCATAAAAACAACACGATACTGACTATAACTGCCGCACCTGTGATAAGGCTGGAGATGATAAGAGGCAGGATGAGCATCTTCAGCATCCTCATGAGGATTTCTCCAGGAAAGGAAACCATTGTGAGGGCGGCGCTGTCTGTCACCTGCATGTACCGCAGCATCATCCCAAAAACGGCTCCCATGACAACGCCTGAGGAGTGGAAAAAAATAAGCTCATTATATAGTTTTGGGTTTTTTTGCAGCAGTTGTTTAGCCACTTATGTCTGCATTAATTTCTCAAGCCATTAAAAAGGCATATTATGTCTCCATGCCTCAAAAAGTCCCATAATAGCACATGCTATTGTTTTAGTTTCCAGACGAGTCAAAAAAGCATGCCTAAACACTACCTTATGTGCACATTTAGCTAAGAATATAATGAATATTGGTTTAAAAAATTTGTTCCAAATGTCACAAATATGTAAAATTTGGTAGTAATATTAACCGTGTCAGAAATCACCCTCAGTTTATAACCTTTTGGTTGACTCATTAACCTTTTTTGTGAGGGCCCCTAACACTGTTTAACGTTGGAGATGTAAGAGATCGCTGACTAATGAGAGCCATCTACTGTAATGTAAACGAGTTCATATCAAGGTTTAAATCTAAGTGACAAATTACAGACAAAAATAACACACTTCTTGACTCTGCAGGCCTTTTTTTTTTTTGACAAAGCACACAGCTGTGGAGAAACATACCAAAGTGTTTACAGTGGCAGAGCAAAGGCAACAACAAGCCTAAGACATCTCATGGGAAAATGATCCCGGAGTATTTACATCTAGGTTTGCGTGTGGTAATTTTTGCTGCAGCATAAATTGGTCCTTTTCTTTCTTTTTTTTAACAACAAAACTAACCTCAGTTGTAATTCTAGTCATTCAGTAAAACATGTGGGAATTTGGAGTGTTAAACTATGTGCATAAAAGCAAAACAAAGGCTTGTTTTGCTCCGTTATTTCTTCAAGTTGTGCCCTCATCGTGGCATCGCCTGAATGCTTCTTTTCATGTGTACCCATAACCGTGAGTCCCAGCAGCAGGTTGTGTGTGTTGCGGCTACAATGGCCAGCATCTTTATACGCAATCTCAGTGTTGTCATCTTGCTGGTTTTCTTCTTTCTCCTTCTCCTTTTTTGCGTTGGACTGGTTTGCTGTCGGCTGGTTTGTCATCCTGTCTGTAAAGACAGTGGAAAAGGCGGGTTTTAGTACTGAATGATGGCATGCTTTGGAAAGCAAACTGCGGCATCTCATAGCAATGCTGATTAGCTTAGACTATAAATGTTTAATATAGCAAGGGTAGACTAGCAAGGGTTCACACTTTACCGCTGGGGGTGGTCTACCCTATTTTTCAAAGGGGATTAGTGAAAACCAGAAGCACCTAAGGCTCACACAACAGGAATGTCCTGTGAGTATTTGGTTTAGGTTCTAAATGGAGGTAAATGCACATAACTGAAGGCAATCCAAACACAGCAGGCAAGGCCTAAACAGGACATGAAGAAACAACTCAAGAGATGTAATCTGTTCATCATCCTTTAAATGGAAAATGATGAAACTGCCAGACTCTAAATACAGAACAATATGGAGATAGAAGATAGAGGAATAGATTTAGCTGATTACTGAGGTAAAGTGAGGTCAAGAATGACCCCTGGAAGCAATAGGATGTGGCCCCTGGATGTGTCACATGCTCTTAATGAAGCCCTATGGACAGTGCAAGCATTTGTTTAAGTGTTTTTGATGTTTATCACCTGCATTTCTCTTGAACAGAAAGATAAGTCAAATTCATTTATAACGTTGCTTAAATAAGTCTGTACAAAATAATACACAATTGATAATTCACTTGAATTCATGTTACTTTTATTTATATAACACCAAATCACAATAACAGTTGCCTGATGGTGCTTTATATTGTAAGGTAAACACGCAACACTAATACAGGGAAAACACAGAAAACTCTGATGAGCATCTCACCCCCTTAAATCAAGCGCTTTGGCAACAGTGGCAAGCAAAATCTCCTTTTTAACAGGAAGAAACCCCCGGCAGAACCAGGCTCAGGGAGGGGCGGGGCCATCTGCTATTCAGTTATATAGAATATTATCACATGAGTATAACAGACACATGTAAAACCATAGAGAAAGGAACATTGGTGCTTTGAGTTGAGCGCTGATATAAACAGGTATAATGCTTGCTACCAAACACATTCACCGTGTTAGCAAATGTTAGATCAACAATCCTGAAAGGATTTGACAAAATACATTTCTGCTCAGTGCTGATAAAAAGCAAAGACATGACCAAAATTATTACAGTTGAATGACGATACAAGTGAACGCTCTCTGGTTATGTTCTACTTGTAGGTTAAGTTCTACTGATCTATTTAAGCAGGTCTTGGCTTCATGCTGGTCAGCAGTCCTTGTAGTAATCAAATATGAAATAATATCTGATGATACTTTATCATTTTATCAGCTATATTTAAATTCATTTGCACCGGTAAGGAACGACTGGCAAATAAAACAAGAATTTTGAATCGTACCCGTTATCAGCTATCTGGTCTATCCAAGAACACCAGAAGTCCTGAAGTGCTGTCTGTTACTACAAGGAGTTAAGTTAGCCGACTAGCCAATAAATTCCCAGACTGATCAAATATTTTTCTGGATTAATGAAAGTTTGCTGGTGTTGCTACAAAGACAGGAGAAAAATCACAAAAGTCATTGATGTTCTCATGCCTGTCTTCACAAGTGATACAACTGTCCTAACATTATATTCTTAATAAAGATAAAACAGATTTTGGAGGAAATAGTCTCACTACTTTTGATGTGTGTCAGTTAAAATGATTACTTTCTTGTTCTCCTTGATTAAGGGTTAGGGGTTGTCAAAGAAGATGACTCGCAACTCAGAGGGTTAATATTAATGCTCTGGGCACCCTTTGAGATCTGAGTGAAAATTAATGGCAATACATCAAATACTTGTTGAGTTACTTCATAGAAAGCTGTCACAGTCAGGGGCCTGCTAAATGAAAAGTCAAGGAATCACCAGAGTGAGGAGACTCATCCTTCAGAGACTGTGAATGTCTGCAATCCACTCAATAGATATGTAAGCTGGACCAAAGTGCAGGGCTGATGCCAGCATCACCACGTGGACAGCATTATTGATACGAGTAATTTGATAATAGTGAAATCCAAGTGTGCTGTCTCTATAATTCCAAATCACAAGTACAATAATTCAAATATATATATAGACTGAAAAACAAAATGATTTAACACATTTTCACTTTTTGAACAATCACCCTAAAGCCAATTCTTCGGTAAGCACTAGTCGGCCAATTAGTCTCAGAGTTTATTTTAGCTCCTGTGCATTTCAAATTTCCAGTTATTTCCATCAAAACAATGAGTCATTAAGGAAGAATGTGTCTGCTGTCCAATAACACGACACGTTTCCAGTCTACCAAGAAAATTTCAGAGACCCCACCGCTACCATCTCTCAACATTAACCGTACATAAACACATCTGGAGAGCAGCGCGGTCGTGCCAAATCCCTGTCACAAGCATGAGTGTCACATTTACAAACAGTCTGACTCAATGAGATAGCTGCAATCAGACATGATTATAATCCATCAATTTTAGCTGATGGCATACAGTCGTATACATTAACCAAAAGCACAGTACACAAAGGGGGGGGATGCAAAAAGTTACCTACTGCTTTATGTGTTCACCTCCACGCTCTCACCTCCTGCTCCCTCAGGATATCTCTGCCCCTTTCTAGTCTGCGACAGTGACCAGTCCAAGCACAAATTTGGATTTCCAGAGTTATCCAAATTGGTGCGTATCAGGGCCGGAGAATGCCCAGCCAAGTTTCAATTGCGGAGATATAATCCTCGGTGAATGGAGAACCGAGGAGGGGGAGGGGGTTCCTCTTAATAGTCTTCACAAATCCTCTTTTCAATCCTTATGTTATTCTTAGCATGAACATTGTTTGGTAATATCAGCTGACCACATATGCGAATGAAAATACGAGAAAGTAGACTCTTCCCTTTTCTTCAGCGTTTATGACAACTGTGTGGATTTAAATGACCAAAGTAGGCAGAAAAAAAAATCAAGCCCAAAAATGCAAAAGTTCCAAACTGAGGCATGACCAGGCTTACGAAAGGGCCATTTACGAAGAAAATGAATGATTAAAGTTTAATTTTTTAACAGACAATGAGGAAAACCAATGTAAAATCCTGCTCTAGGTGAAAAAGTCTAATACTATGAGAATAACAATATCTCTCGTCTTCTCCTTTCCTAATGCGAGACCTTGAAAAAACTAAGCAACAGCATGTATCCTGAGATCAGAGCGGCAGTGAGGAGTGTAAGCTGGAAAGACATCCTCATGGACCTGACACTGTGCTGCAAATCTGTCTTCCTTCCCCAACAGTGAGATTACTTTCCTGCTCCAGGAAATGTCAGCCTCAAGACAAAATGTAGCTGGCCTCTGGGAAGCAACTCTTGTTGGGCTGACCTGCTGGCTCTGTTCAACAGAGGAAAACCAAAACCATTTACAGTGCGGGAAGATTAAATTTGACTCCTTAACTTTCTAAAGTTTTGCCTGAAAAGCCCTAAACAGAGTACAGAGCAAAGGTCATGCACCACATTGAATGCCTGTTACGTCACGTTACAGCTTAGCATCCCAAATAAAATGCAGGAATTCAAGTCACTGGATTCAGTTTGGTCAGCCAGCTCACAGTAAATCCAGGATTTCAGAGCAACATGACACAGGTATTACCAGTCTGCCAGGTAGGCTGCAGCCAAGGGGGCATATTCCTTTGAAGAGAGAATGCCTTTAAATCTTTGCAAGAGCTCTGGAAACACATGTTAGTTATAAGTGCTGAAACACAGGGGTAAAGGAAGAGGAACTTCAAAAGCGAGTGAAGCCTAGAGCAGAAATGAAAAAATAAAAGAAGCAGTAAACCCTGCTGGTACAGTAGTGATAGCAATGCTGTTTACATGCCCTCTTTGCCAAATACAGACACCAGACAGAAAACCTCCCACAGTGACTTTCAGAGTAATGGCGACTGGATAAACACGAGGTCCCTCAGTGTAAACACTGCGGTCATCCATCTGATGTGCGATGATGACCTGTGCAGCACGTGACAACCATCACAATCAGTCTTCGCATGCGGTCATGCACTTACGACACATCTTCTTAATCGTCATGGCTTCCAGGGCGACGGGTCGACATGCCAGAATGAGTTAATCTCCCCAAAGAGCAAGCTCTGATTACTGTAAATGAGCCCAAATAGCTGTAGATAAAAAGGTGCGCACAAAACTCGAGAGGACTACCTCAGTTTGTCTGTCGCAGGCTCGTCGAC
>VUQR01016772.1:0-23684 GCA_015108515.1 Hemichromis elongatus
CATAACACCTCAGCAGTGCCACAGGCTGATTGCCTCCATGCCACGCCGCATTGAAGCAGTCATTTCTGCAAAAGGATTCCCGACCAAGTATTGAGTGCATAACTGAACATAATTATTTGAAGGTTGACTTTTTTTGTATTCAAAACACTTTTTTTTTATTGGTCGGATGTAATATGCTAATTTTTTGAGACAGGAATTTTGGGTTTTCATGAGCTGTATGCCCAAATCATCAATATTAAAACAATTTAAGGCCTGAACTACTTAAGTTGTGTGTAATGAATCTAAAATATATAGAAACTCTAATGTTTATCAGTACATTGCAGAAAATAATGAACTTTATCACAATATGCTAATTTTTTGAGAAGGACCTGTAGAAGTGGAGACTTGAATCACTAGAATGATTGTGCACAAACTGGTGCTTTGTTCTATGGTACTTAAAATCAGCTATGAAATTCCAGGTCTCTATGCCCATGCATGTGCTAGTCATACATCCCAGGAGTCTTTGTCACAGTCTTCCACCCTCCGCTGTGGGTCAACACTACACAGAGGAAAATGACATGAGCTTTTGGTCCTTTAGGAGTTAATCATTTATCCATTTGGAGTCTCAAGGAGGCAGATCACAACAACTGCAAAGTATGGCTCCTTGGAAGCAAAATACAAAGAAATTAGTGGTGACTGAAGACTTTTGCACCGCGGTATATTTTGAAAAGGAAAACTAATAAGTGTAGCTCCTGTACTCGGTCTCACGTGCTGCTTAAATATTATTTAAATTAAACTGGAACGTTTCAGTCCTTACATTTAACATTTTTGCCAAATGTGTGGAGAGATTTTGAAGTAGTTAAAAGCAGAGAGCAGACTAACCGATTTGATTACAAAGACACAGTTGTTTAAATTCTGTACCTCATGCCTCAGTCATTTTTTCTATAGGTGTGCTAAAATATTTGAAAATTGTAACAAAACTGGAAATTTAGACCGAAGCAAAGAAGCTGAGAAAAACTGTGAATGTTGATGTAATAACTTAAAGGGTTTCAGGTTAGGATTAAATGGATGTTCGAAAATTAGTGGCAACGTCAAAGGTTGCAGTGAAGAAACCACGACTCTGTGTTTTTGTGTGCTTCTGCGGTTTATTCAGATTTCTCTCAAGGTTAAAAACACCAATAATCTCTCACCTTCTTACCCCTACATTTACATGGCAGTGATTTAATGAGCTTCACCGACAAAGGAAAGTTCTATTTAAAGAGTGTTGTTGTGTTTTTTTAACGCATTTCCCCAATGTGTCTTCCAAAATGCATGAGTTTGTTTTCCACTTGATATACTTGATATATTTGATTGTTGCTCCGTCTCTAGTATACGCACAGTACAATGCATATTAATACAGAAAATCAAATGTATAATTCAAAAGGAATATTTTCAAAGCTCTGAAACCTGGGGCCATAAACTTGCACTGTGGATTTTGATGCCAGGGTTGGGTTATCCATTCTGAGTGTACAGTATCTGAGAAAGTGCAATGTATACAAATTGTAGAGGGCTTAATTCTTACGTGGTGCAGCATCCACAAGTCCATGCAATTTCCATATCATTATTATTATTATTAAACAACACCTGCGCAGCTTGTGATTTTTACATATTGCGTACATCAGAGGATGGATGACGTGCTGGAGATTTACAGCTGAGGAAGCAGAAACTGCACAGAACATGAGGAAGGTGGATGGGGAAGTGTACTGATGGGACCAGGGTAGAACGAGGGGGTGGGGGTGTTAGGATGTTTTTAAAAGTGTGGGTGGGATACAGTTTGACAGAACATATAGCAAAGGCTAAACACACACATGTGGCCCAGGCAGGTGCTGTGGTCACAGCCATAGCCTGAGTGAGAGGAAGAGGCAGTGTGAAAAATTGATGTGCCCTACTTACAGCAGCTGAGCGGAGACAGGAGCAGGAGGCTGGGGAGGCTGAAATGATGTTAGATTTTAGCAAGTAAACCGTGTTTGGGTTTGGTTGTGTTTTTTTCCCCTTTTTTCTTTTTTTGTGCATTACATCACGCCAATTTGTTCTGGGCGTGGGTGTGCGCCTGTAACTCGTTTAGCTGCATGTTCTGCTAACATGCAATGTGGCTTTGTTCTTCTGTTTGTTTGTTTTTTGTTGTTGTTCATGCTTTTCCTTGTTTTGTTTCCTTTGTTAACAAGATGTGAGTAATATTGGTTTTCAAACCGAATGCTAATCCTCTATTAATTTTACATCCTCAGCTTCAATCTGGGAAAAATAGAGAAACTTTTCTGCTTTTGCACACACCGTCCGGAGGCCTGGGCCGCGCAGCTCTCATTAGCCCATCTCACGCTCTTCGGCACTGTTTGACCAAGTGAAGCCCTTTATCTGCTGTCCTCCTATTTAAACGAGGTGGGGAGAGTATCTGGTCCCTAAAGGAGTCAGCAGAATGGAAACGGCTGCATGTTAATCAACACACCCGAGCTCCACACAGGAACAACTAAGGAGCTGTGCTGCTTTAGCCCGTTTACTCCAAGGAATAACTTAATGACCAAAAAGGATTTATGAGGGTTTACGCTGCCGGCCACATAGAGTGTAGAGTATTTGAATATATGCTGCTCTCAGCAGCCTTCTTAATGCACTGTAGTGACCATGACTCACCTGAGGGCTGAGATAACTATTAAAGAAAGCTAGCTCACAGCATTCAACTCACATCGTTTTACTTGTTAGATGGGAATAAGCTGCTGGTGGAATTTCCAGCGCTTCAGGCAGACCTATCTATAACACTGAATTTCCCCATTGCTTGCAGAATACCTGTAAATCAGACCTTGTTTACATCTCCCAACTTTTGTGTTTTCCTGTCATCCGTCGCCGTTCACGAGTGACAGCATTTCTATTGTTTTGACAGGACATCCTGCATCTGTTACCAGTGTCCTAATCTCATACATACGGCAGCACTTTATCATTCTTTCTAAAAATTATATACATAGCTGTGGAAGCACTGTAACACTCAGAGAGAGAGGGACATACAGACTCAACAATGCATTAAGTCTTAGGTGACAAACTGGCTCAACCGAAACCTGCCGTCATAGAGAGTGACACATAGTGAAAACACAGCGTTGATGTAATGGGTGAGCATAGCTGCTTTGATGGAACTATTGTGTGAAATGACACACAACACTTTTAAGTGGGCTTCTGCAAAGAGAACGTCCTTTGATTATTATTATTTTTTTATGTACTCATCCTTCTGACAGGCTCTTCCTATCCAAAAAAAAAAAAAGAATATTAATGATGAAAGTGAATCGACGTCCTCGCCGTGCCTCCTACTCCCACCTTCCTGCTGTTCAAGTGCAGAGGTAGTAAAAGCCATATTTAAACATTCGCTAGTTTAGCTAGCCTACTACACAATGTATGATACAATTAACATCACTCAGACATCTTGTTTGGAATAACAAGGTCTCCATAAGTATGGAGGTCTACGTAGGGGTAACGTAGAGCAGGAGACTTGACCAATAGCTGACTTTTCACTCCAAGCAAAGTGAGTCCAAAACAGAGAATCCTATTGGCTGCTGTTATGATATAGGAATTGTTCCTTGGGAGAGCGTTTTTCCAGGTGGATGGTGAGTTAGCACTCAGTTCAGCAATTGTAATGGTTCAGTAATCATGTCTCTAAACACCTAGTGCCACCTTTTCTGTGGTGATAAACAAAATGCCTTCTGTTGCTACAGGAAACACCATATGGGAAAAGTTTGTTGTATTTTATTATCAGACATTTTCGGCTTATTACGTGAAACTTCTACCCAACAGATAAACACTATGTTCAAAGTGTCAGTTTAAGCTTCACGTATATAATTCCAGCACCTGTCGTCCCTTCTTAAAGTCTTTATCAGTATATTATGTTTGTCCATCTGCCTCTCGTTTAAAGCGTCCGTTGAACAGGCCTCGTTTCTCTGAGGATGCAAGACATGCAGGGTAATTGAAAGGGGGCAAGTCAAACAGATGGAGATGTGTGTGTGTCTGTGTGTGTCTATGTGTGTGTGGTGAAGGGAGCAGTGCCTGGCAGGAGTTAAATGGCTGGATATGTTAACTCCCCAATGAAAGCCAAAAGGAACGCTTGCCAGATCCCACACTCTCCTGCACACGCACTCCCAAACATGCGCACACTCCTCAACGTGCCTTTTATAATTCCCTTTCCATTTTGCCTGCCATTCATCTGCTTTGAATGCTGGAGGACTGGTGTTTAATTGTTTTCATCCCCCATTTATTCTCCTATCCCACTGGAGTTTCTCTGAATACTACCTGTGATTGTCTGTAGCGTTCTCCTCTCTCGTTCCTGTCTATTCAGTTAGGTAAGAAATTTTTCCTCACTGCTTCAGGGCTCAAACAAGTGCTCACCACTTGCAAGCACATATTTCCACATTTTAACACCACAGTCAGTATGAATTCAAAATTAATATTCTTTTCATACCAAGAATTTTCTGTGTTCATGAGAGCTTCCAAACATTGGTAGAAATCAGGTTTCTATCGAGCAGTTTAAATGTAACCAAACAGCGAATGAAAAGCTCAACAGTAAAAATGAACTCTTCCATGGAGGACTGTGAAATGACTTTCCATCCTTTGAGTCCCTGGAATAACATCATGTCATGTAGAGAGACACGAATCAACATGGTAATACAAAAAATAATAATAACAATAGATATGTCCATGTAAACAAAACAGCAGAGGAGTATATTTGTTTCTACGAACATGAAGACCAGCAGAGGGGTTTATTATGAAGGATATGAGATTCACAATGGTGTCTTTTTCTATCAAGCTGGGCTTTCTGCTTCATACTCACAAAATGTCACTTTTTTCCACTTTGACTCTTCTTCTGCATAAAGCGATCCCTATGAGCATCACCTAACTCCAATCAAAGATGTCATCAAATGATGATGACGATAAAATGATCATTCTAAAAAAAATGCATTATAATATTGTTGTCAATGCTGTAGAAAATCATCAGTCTTGAGAATTAGTCAACAGAATTGTTAAATAAACATTTTATTTTTAATTTCATTTTGAGAGGGCTTTCAGTGCAGTAAAAATTACTTTCCCGCTGTCTAATAAATGGCAAATCTAGTAGTTATGTGACGCTTTTCTATTCAGTTTGAGCACTCAAAGCCATATCACCTATTGATGCACACATTCATACAAGTCAATGGCTAAGCACTTTTAACCAATAACATTCACACACTAACACTGCGGCGGATGCATCTTGGATTTAAGTTATCTTGCCGAAGGATAGGTGCCACAGAGTAATTATTTAATTCGCTGAACCATCATCCCAGTGACAATTTGATTTTTTTGCACCATAAATTTAACATCAGAATCGTAGTCCAGAGAAGGAAATAGATCTGATACAATTTAATCAAATAAAATAGCTGTGACAAAAAGAACGAAGAACCTTAGTGTAGTGAGCAGTTTAATGTGTTCTTACTGTGCCCTCATTGAAGCAGCCTAAAGGGGTAGCTTTTTGAAATCAGAACCAAAAATCTACCAAACTGTGAATTCTGTGTGCTGTTGCATTTCTATTCTCCATCTCGCTCTTCATCTTTTTGCTCTTTCAACTTTGCCATTGGCATTCTCAGTTAGCGGCAGCTACCGGGCCGAGAGGGAGATGGAAAGATGTTGAGAGAAAAAGAGAGAGGAAGAAGAGAGAGGGAGAGTCTTGATGTTTTGCTGCTCTTGTGTTCTAAAGGATGGTTCCTCCTGTATCAGCTGTCTAACAGGCTGCTGTGCTCACTCATCTGGCTTTTTCCTCGACTGTTTACTGCTGGGTGTCAGGGCCCACACAGTTGATGGCTTTCATATACACACATCCTTTTTTGCTTCAGCACGTGCACAAACCCAGATTTTTACTTGACTTGTCACCCAAAACAGAAAATAAGAAACATACCCAGCGGATTTGAGCATTTTTAACAGCTGATTGATTCAACAAAGCTTCTCTTTTTTGGAAAACTAACGGCCAGTTTTGTTGCCTCAGCATTAGTAGAAAATCTTGTGTAGCTTGAGAACAACTCCAAAGAAACCATTTCATCTCCAATTCTTTGCAAGCTGCTGTCCTCTCCTTGACTGTTCATTTAAGGATTTAAAGGAGCTCCTTCAAGACGCACAGAAAATAATCCAGCGTTTCTATAATCCTGCGTGGATGTGCGCAGTAGAGCAGTCATTCTCACACGCTCGCTCACATCATTGTAGCTGCAGACACGCTCGCAGACGTACACCTGCTGCAGATGCTGGGTGTGTTGCTGATAACCTACAGGAATGGTCTGCCAGTGCCGGTCAATCATTCGGCCGTCTTTAGTGCGATCTTTATGCCTCCCCCGTTTGGCAGGATTTGTCACATGTGAACCGAATCTTTGATGGTTTCCGTACCTCTGAAATACTCCCGGATCTTCTGGCCTTTTCATCCCCCTTCTGCTGTTTTCATCTGAGATGAAAACGAATAGACCTGTCAATCAGCCTTAGCTAGCCACCTGGAAATCATAGGATTTTGTTTGAAATACTTTGCACGCCTGTACTTTGTAGTGCAAAATAATGATTACAATCATGAGTGTGTGCCCCCTGAAGGACAGACGGTATAGGAGCTATAAATATCCTTACATAATAATGGGGTGTCTGCAGATCAAGAAGTCGAGCAGGGCATCTACAAATCAGAAAGTTGGTGGCCTGATTCCAGTCTGCGTGGCATTCTAGGGCTCTCCATATGCTTATTTGAACGTATGGTGAATGAAAAATATTATATAAAGCAGAATAAAAAACACGATGGCCGCCAGTGCTTCCTAACAGAGCCAATCATGGTATAAATTTGAATATCCTTTGAAAATAACTTCTTGCATTCAAAAGATTTTCAAAACTTGACCTCTGACCTTGACTTTGACATCGAGCTCACTGAGATTAAAACTCATTCAAGATTTCTAGTAGATGCAGCTATGGTATTAATTTGAAAATCCTATGTAGCCTTATTATCGAGTTATCAGTTTGACAAACTTGGGTGTCCACGCCCGACCTTACAACTGCTTTATAAGAATTTGTTTTTTTTACCAATGAATACCGCCTTAATAGTCCTACCCTGGTGTAAATTAGCATTAGCTACTTAGTTTAAATACACCTAATTCTGTCATTAAGATTATTTCCTTCTGCTGAAATTTATACAGTCTGTGGTGGGGGTGGTTCTGTTCTGGGACCGCTGCATCCTTCCTCACGCATACGTGAAAAGCCCAAGCCTGGAGGTGTGTTACGCAGCGACTTTTAGAAGCTTCGATAGCGATCCCTGTATAAGCTGAGCCATCATGGTTTGCCTTGCCTAACTCTGCAATCAAATGTTTCGGGCAAATTAAAACACTTGGACAGTTTCATGAGTGCAATGTGTCTTTTTCTTTTTAATGAACAGTAGAATAACAAATCCAGTGCATCACTTTAAATGTATGTACCATTATCCAATTAAAAACAGAAAAAAACATAAAAGATTTGTAGGCAAACTCTTTTCCTATTATATGATATTTTTTCCTAAATGATTTCACTGACAACTTGGATTCATTCTCCTTACTTAGCTGAAGATGACTTTGCTTTTCCTTCCTCCAACTTGATTGTGAGTGAGGATGAGCCATTTGGAGTCTCAACAACTGCTTTTATTTTCTCTCTGTAGATTGGCTGAGCTTCATGGATGGGGCTTGGTGCACGGATAACAAACAGCTCAATATGTTTTAAAGTGACTCCAGAGAACACTGAAGAAAAAGACAGGGGCTGTGAAAAACCCTCTTTTAAGTCTCTCTTTTGCCACACTGCACAGAAATTAGGGGAGGGAAAGAAAAGTGTGCTGCCTCATACTTTTTAAAGGGTCTGCAGCTGTAGAGTCAAACAGGACATCTACTGCCTGACAGAAATGCCAGGATGTTAAATCCTGTCCTTGTGACAAACACTGAAAAATACCATAGGTCCTCTTAAAGGCAGGCAGTTTGAGTGTCAGAGTTTGGAAGCTTAATTGGCCAATGTGTCAGTAGTGGAACAAGGCGCGAGAGAGGTGCGGACATCTGCAGAGCGCAAGTGCATCACCCTCCAAGGCCTCTTTGATTTACAAGGTGTTATAGCTAAATGTGTCCCCCACTCTGATAGTCACTTTCCCTGTGGTCAATTCTACGTGGAAACCTCAGTGTGAAGGGTGCGTGCTGTCCTCGTGTTCTTTTAATGCAGTGCTTCTCAATTATTTTCTGTTATGGCCCCCCTAGGAAGAGAAAAGCATCCCCCCCCACACACACAACTATAAATAGTATCATTCGTCTATAAAATTATTAGTACACCTCTGTACCTCTGTGTAACACTTTATCCTATGCTACCTTATATGATGCCAACAGTGCTCGCTCATTTACTGAAGTGGCATTCACAAAACGGAATGATTGTTGGCAATATTCGGAACGTTTTCACTGAAAAAACTCTTGTATTGGGGTGGATACGTTACTGATAAATTAGAAGTAGGATTATCTGTAAATGTGATTTGGAGTTAGGAGGCACAGTGCTGTGGTGGTTAGCAGTGGTGAAATACAGTAAGAAGGGCCTGGATCGGAATCCAGATTTGAATGTGAGGTTGAATGGTTCTTCTGTGTTAGCCCTGCTGCAGACAGCTAAGCTCCAGCCCCCCTCGACCCTCATATGGATAAGTACAAGAGAATGGGTGGATGAATTATTTGGAGTTGCAGTGATACCAGTTAGTAATAGTTATAATAATAGAGATTCTTTAAATTTCATGTTCAGGCTATTTTTTCATTAACAATCATGTCATTTTGAAGATTGCACATTTTAATTGGGATAGTTTCACTGAACAAAGATAACAGAGCTAGGACTATACACAATTTTTGTAGTTTTGCCTCTGTATACCACCACAGTGGATTTTTAACATTTTTGCATTAGCTGTTTAGGAATTACAGTAATTTTCATACACAGTAACCCATTTTCAGGGGCTCAACATTAATTGGGCAAACTAAAATAATTTTAAGTATAAGGATTAGTTTTAACACTTGGATGAAAATCCTTGGCAGTAAATGACTGCCTGGAGTCTAGAGCCCATGGACATCATCAAATACTGTTTCCTCCCTGCTAAGCCTTTACTGCAGCCATCTCTAGCTGCTCCTTGTTTGTGTGTCTCTCTTTGCATTCTGTTCTGTCTTCAGTAACTGAAAAGCATAATCCTTTGGGTTGCCTTTGGAAACTCTTGGGTTGATTTTGCAGTACGCTTTGGATTATTCTGCATTTCCGTTGTAAAGCAACGCTTTACAGCATTTAGCTGAATGTTAGCAGAGTATAGCCTTGTGCACTTCAGAATTAATTTCTGCTGCTTCTGTCAGCAGTCCCATCATCAGGAAACACTACTGATGATAAATAGTAAGCATTGCGAGGATCAGGCTTTTGGTCTTTAGTGTCAGCTGATGTTGGTGGCTGTGGAAAGCTACATCGTGAGCAGTGTGCAGAGGAGTGCAAGTGCAGCAAGAGGTCAGCTATACCATTAATCTTCCACTTGCTTTGCTAAGAGCTTTGGCCATGTCCTTCCATAATTGCGTTGAGTATTAGTTACATTGATTTGGTATTTTGCATTGAGGGTATGGCACAGTACTACCAGTATTACTGGTTAGCATGCTAACTTCAGTAAATATCTATACAGCTCAAGATGCTGTCAGCTCTTTGCATTCAGTTGACAGTTCATTTTTATATCTTACCATTATACCATTTTTAAACTACTCTAACATCTGCTAACTTGGCCAGGTCTCTCTTGTAAAAAAAAGACTGTGATCTCAGTGGGATTTCCTGGTAAAATAAAGGTAACAGTAACATGGCCCTTTCAGGTAAAGTTGTGCACATTGTGAAGCTAGATGGCAGCAGTGGAAATGTCCAGATTATATTATTATAAGACTTTTGTGTGGATGTGCTGATGTTTATTTTATGTGTGAGCTTTTTTGCGCAGGCACAAAAGGGTAAGAGAGTTCCCTGAAGGAAAGACCTCATTCCAAGGCCGTGGCTGTCGATATTACAGCTACAAATCAGACCTCCCACACCGCTGAGAGCAGCAAATAGTACACACTCCCATGCACAGGCACACTCTAGCAGACTCCATTGAGTACGAGAAAGTTTTATTACCAATCTCTGCCGATACAGCTCCCATGCTACAGTTTAGACTGTGCGAGAGTAGTTTCAGGTCTTTTCGTCTTCTGCATCTAGTTTGTGCCTTATGTGCTTATGCATACGTGTGTGTTGATGGCTATGTTTTTTTTTGTCCGGGTCAACGTCTGTGGACATTTCTGGGCACATGTGTGTTTTATGTGCACTGGTTTGGCCTGTTTGCTCAGTTGGGAAAACAGATTGTGCTCTATCTGGACAGAGACGTGTGGTGTAGCAGCGGTGGAAATTGCTTATCATTTGACACATTTTGTCTCTGTTGCCATTTGCAGAGCATTTACAGAGGATCGCGAAAACCCATGATGCATTTCTAATGCTTTGTGTGACCTTTTGCTTCAGATTTGAGTGGTTTGACATGCTCATTTCAGTATTACATCACGGATTATCGAGCATATGTGCAAAAACAGCCACATATTTTGTTAAATGTTTAGCATGGTGTTTTATTTTTTAATTAAAAGAAAACTTCTGAAACGATTTTCCCTGTTCGTTTACATCATGCATAAAGAAAATTCAAGCAAAGGGCTGTGACTAGTTGGTTAAGACCGATCTTAGTGACATCCCACCAGTAGATCACACTGAATTAGCAAAATATCCACTGACAAACCTATGTGGGCTAATAATCTGTAATCAATATCAAGCTCATGTTGATTCACCATATATTTGCAAAAGTAAAATCTAAATGGGAAATAGAGAAATTAGGACGTTACTGGAGGGGTGACTGAGGGAGAGCGACCACAGAGACATTTCCAACCTGTTAATGCCAGTAGATGGAGGAGGTGTGAGACAGACTCATATCACAGTTATGTCCCTCGCATGCACTTTCCTCAAAGTTGTGAAGTTGTGAGCTTGTCTCCATACCTAACCTCAGACTTTTCAATGTGAAAGCACAAGCAGATGCAAGGCTATTAAAAAAAAAAACCTCCTGAAAATGTTATTTATTATATAGAAATGATATCAAAATATTTCAGAATAACTGAAATCTTTTTTAATAACGTAATGCTGCAGAAAAATAGAAGTGTTACTTTGTATTTCTGGTAAAGTAAAGCTAAACCCAATCCAGATAACAATTACACTGCTGCTGATTCCAAATCTAGACCAGCTCTTGGTTTTAGTTACCTGAATGTGTGTAGTTTATGTGCTAACTTAGGTATGCTACATGATTAACTTTATTAATTTATCTGAAGCGTCACTGAACAGCTCTTTTACAATTAAGTATACTTAGTATTGATGTGAATTATGAAGCTTATGAGTAAGTTCATAAGGAAGATCTGTAGTCACTCATCTATCTGTATCCCAGGTGTTGCCACCTAATCTAAGCTTTATATCACTTCCACATTCCCACGCTGTCAAGCTGATTGTGACATCACAGGTCTAGTCCAATCAGCTTTCTGCTGGCCTTCTTTAGGCCTATTAGCCTTCATTCCACATACTTTAAATCATACTACATCTTACTACATCTGTCATTCTTCCTTGCAGTTGCCTTCCTGCAACCCACCTCTTCCCCATCACCACCTCTCATCACTCAGGCTTCATTTAAGACTCTATCTTAACCTTCACCGCAAGTGTCTAGACTCCAGGGGGTCCTGCCCTAATCCCTATTACCACAGGGATTCTGTTCTGCTGTGTTTGGCCACCAGGGTCTAACCTCCAAATACCTCAAATTGAATTTTGTACATCAATAAATATTGCTCAGTTCCTTCTAGTGATCTCTCCCTATTGAAATATATATAGAAGAGGTGGAGTTATTGAAATATTTGCCAAAAACAAGTTTCAAGTTCCAAAGCAGTTACTCACTCTCCAAATCAGTAAGGCCAATCAATAAGGGTTTTTATTTTATTAATTTTACTTTGAGGTCTCCAAAACCATCCACATCACATAGAAAACCCTCAGCTGTCAGCAGTGACTGCCCTCTTTAATGAGTTTTCTTTTTTAATTATTTCTATTTAAAGGAATAGTTATCATGGGGGACATAAATTTGAATTGCCTAAAACCAGTATGAAAAGATTTGAAATCTTATTGTAACTCTCTACTTTTCATTAGATTATTGGCAGTCCAAACAAAACTGGTCTTTAACTCTTCATAAACTATCACAATCCTTTCATATTTTAAAACTGTTTCAATTTGATACTAGTGATGATATTGATATTAGTAGCCACTGTGTTGCTGCAACAGTCAGAAACACCAAAATTCTCAAAACCAGGCCATGGCTCATCGTCAAGCAAGACATGAAACATTACTCTGAACAAGGCTTTGCTCACAGTCTGTTCCATTTTGATTGGGAAAGAATTGATCTCATAGCTGATTTGAGATCAGAGGTGCACATATCCCTCATACCTTTAGATACTAGAAATTCAGCAATCTTTGATTATTTGGAGCCTCTCTTTTTAAAACTAGCAGATGATAGTAGTGCATCTTCAGTTACTTATCTTCTTAATTTTTCTCTCGATACCAATGAAATCACAACCATATGGAAATGTTCTTTTCCTCATCCTCTATTAAAAGTCCTCCCTCCAAATTATCTACTCTTGTTAAGATCATAGAAACCCTTGTTATTGAACAGCCAAAAGAGCTCCCTGTTTGTATATATGAGTTAATTAACTTTTTGTCAGGTTTTATGAAAAAATACAGAACAACTGATTTTATCAACTCAGTAGACATCAAACATTGTATACTCTTCTCAAGGAAATTGACACAGTGTTTCATCAACTTTTAAAGCAAAGCCTTGTTAGTGCAGCAGGTTGGTCCAAGAAACAGTCTTGGTCATCATACCATTACAGCAAACTTTCATTATGGTTATGCTGTGGTAATATACTGTTCTCTACATACATATAACTTAGGGGTGGGTGGTATAAACGGTATACCGCAGAAACAATATAAATTTGGCCCACGGAAGAGATTTTGATTATACCGCCCTACCGTGATAGCGCATGTTATGGTGTCGTCAAGCTGCGCCTGTTTTGGTTAAAAGCATTGCATCATTTGCAAATTATGCCAGGCAACAGTAATAGCAAAGAGACAAAGCTGGTTTTGGAATATGTGAAACCCAAAAACTGCACTTACTCCACTTCCGTACAATTGATTAATTAATGTTGAATTCTCTCGCAGCTCATCTATTCCCATGTTGTTGCAGTATATTTATGACTAACGACCTGGTATTGTGGATGGATTATCTCAGTTGTTCTCCTGACTGAAGTTTGGTCTGTTTACAGCAGAGCTGACAATCCATCAAGCAATGCAGCTTAGTAGCTTACCAAAGTCGCACTAAAACATTTTTTAACAGATTTTTGAGCGCTGTGTACCACATAAAATCAGTTCGAGGTCAGTAAGCACAACCAGAATTCATACATAAGGCGCACCTTTGATTTTTGAGAAAATTAAGATTTTAAGTGCAAGTTATAGAGCAGAAAATACAGTATACAGAAGAAAATAATATATCGCGATATATATTGTTACCGCCCGTGCTTCAAATTATACCGTGATATAGATTTTTGGCCATATCGCCCAGCCCAAATATAACTAGGTTTTCTATCGGCTATAACCAACTTTTAATACCAGACAAAACCTGTATAACAGAAGACTTGTTTTGAATGCTGACAATACTAAACCGATGAGGTTCTCTAATGCATAATCAAAATCCTTTAAATTTTCATGTATTAATACAGTTTAGAGCTCTGAGATTTACGTAGTATTTCAATATATATGCTTAGGAATTAATACTGATTTATTTCTGTCTTTTACACCTCACATTTAGCAAGTCGTGAGAAAACTTCAATTAAAACTGTGTTTTTACTTTAGCATTAAGTCTTGTTTTGAACTTAATATCTGTGCTGAGTGACCATTATTTATATCCATGTGTCTTCTCAATGCTTATATATGCCAGATTCTGGCTATCAGGGCCACTGAAATTTATTATGAACCTTTAATACCAAACGGTCAATTCTGTTCATCTGTACGTAGCGTTTTCAGTGGGAGAAATGCTTCATCACTCATCCAAGCAACTTCTTTAGTCTAGGCTGACGGCAGGTTTCCCCAATCTTATAAACAGTGCATTGGCAGAATGATTGAAACTAGCCCACTGAATGAAAAATGGGCTGTGAGGTCAGTTCCTTGAGAATTTACACATCCTGGACAGGGAGGAACAGTGGTTTGAGCGGGGAGTCAAGGAGGTCATATACATGAAGAGGGAAAGACCAACTCTGAATTGAGGAGGGGGCTTAAGGATACATCTTTCACCATCTTACAATGCTGTGATTGCAGCCATTCCCCAACTCTCTGTGAAAGGTACTCATGGCCATTGAGCAATGGTCTTTGATCAGTGATCAAGGATCTTTGATCAGTGGTTGTATATCAATGGTCAGTTTGCAGATTAGTGATCAAGAAGTTGACCTCACAGCCCATTGTTCATTCAGTGAGGTAGGTTTAGTTATTGTGCAAATGTACTGTTTATAAGGCTGAGAAACCTGCAGTCAGCTGAGACTGAAGTCACTTGAATGAGTGACAAAACATTTTTCCCACTGAGAATGCTACGTCCAGATGAACAGAATTAGCCTTTAGGGATTTAAATACCTGGATGATTGAGCATGCATCAAGACACGAACCTTAAAGCTCTTACTCACCACTGTATATTGTTTGCTCGGGTCTGTCATTAAATAGACATAACCACTAATGTATTCTTGTCTATAAGACTTTTTTTGATCTGCTGCTATCTGGGGAAAATGGTTCAGCAGTGATATCTCGAGGGTAGCCAAGGCAGCTTAGACTGCCTGTCTACCTGCTGGGAGTTTCTGTTGCCTCATGGGGGCAGTGTCTGTGGGCTATTCTTACTTATTGGTGCATCAGCTTTTTACTAAGTAACTCTGAGTAACTCTTACTCACTACAACTACTTTGGTTTTCTTCATTTGTTAAATAGATGAATGACATTTACCCAGTTAAAGCAAAACACATCTGTATGTTTCACTCTAGTGAAAATTAGGCTTTTTTAGAGGTTGTATAAAATATACATGATAACACAATAATCTCTGAAGTTTTTACTGTTTTCATGTTTTACTCATGTGTGTTCAATCACACTGATTGACTACACTGACAATTAGCTGGCATACATTCAAGCATTCAAGCATACACTTATAACAATGCTGTCAATGACTATAAAGATGATGTGACAATTAACTCCCACATTATGTATCATCAGCATTTTAATCTTCAGGGTTTGTCATCTTTGTTTTTTTCTGGAAAATTCAGCATTAAATGTGCAATGATCAATGACATCCGATCTGAAATAATTCCATGTAATGCATTTCATATTAGACTAACATACACTACAATGGGGAGTGTGAGTAACTTCCTGTTGATGTTGGTGAATATTATGAAAAAAGGATTTAATCGGCTGTACGAATTAGATGTTTTGAATTACTTCGCCTCATTGTTCACTGTTTATTTTTTCTGGTACAGGTAATTCTAACACTATTGTGTCTCTATTTTAAAATACATGTTTGAATTGAATGTTTTGTACTGCAACCTTGGTGTAGTTGAAACGCGCGTATTTGCGTTCCTGGGTCATGCAGTGGTATGAATTGATGCATTGTTAAAGTACTGCAGTTTGTTTGCTGACAGAAGCTTGTGATACTGTTCCTACAGCAGCATGCAATATTTTTTGATGAATATATTATTGCTGTTTATATGTGTGAGTGAGAGTGAGTCACCCACACAGTAATATTCAAACCTTAGATCTCTGAATTAATAAATTTACATTAGAAAAAAAAATATCAAAACATAATTCTGCAGGAATCAAAAGAAGACATACCCCGAATCATCACGTAGGGAGAACTCTGGGTCCAGGCAGCTGCACTGTCAGGCTCCTGCTCCACGATAAAGTGATCCATGGGGAGAGAGCTGGACTTTGGTGGAGCAGCAGTCTTCTTCGAATTGATTTGGCTAAGTGGCCATTTATTGTAATTAGCTAATGAATGGACTGGTTAAATAGGACAGACGCAGGGTTGTTTGACTTAATCCAGTTTGGAAAAGAGTTTACTGGAGAGCAGTTCCCCTGTTGCAATGAATCAAACAATGTGCTTCATTGGTTTACTGCTATAGAGATACACAGTGCTCACTTTGTTTTGAAATCTGCATTCATAAATCTGGATCTGCCATAGCTGGAAGCTACAGCTGTTTGCCCAAAGCAGCCAAAATGTTTGATATAAGAGATTTTTTTTTCTTTTAAGATAATTATTCTTGGGTTACCTAGCATTCAATGTAAAACAAGAGGGCTTGGCCAACATGAACGGATTTCATGTTTGCTTAATTAGCAACACCATTACTCATTACATTATCTGGATTTGCGCATCATAACCAATGACTGTTTCGTCATAACTGCACTGTACAAGCACTCTTTAAATGATTCTGACTCAGTTACAGTTTGTGGTAAAAGAAAAAACTTCAAGTGGTTTCAGAGAAGAATAGACGAGCTTTATGGGGATATCACATTAGCACAAAGTATTCATATTCAACACATTCACATTGTACTGCCTTCTGAACGCACACAGAAAAACCAGCTCTGCCTAGATTTTACCATTTGTGTGTGTCATTACTTTAATTTCTAAACAATTTCAAGCTACAGAGAAAATTAAAATGGTTTCTGAAAGATGAAAATTATTTAAAATAAGTCTAGGTAGCAGGTATGATACTTAGGTATTAAAGGGTTAATGGAATGTGCAAAAGGCAGCCCTCAGAGACCCAAATGTTACAATGGCCAATGACATATTTAGTCTGACACGAAAATGGTCTATTTGAGCTCTTTTTCAATTCATTTTGTATTGTAGGCAATGTGGACTCCACTTTGATCCTAAGTGGGCTGGATCAATACACTTCAAATTCAGTTTAATTCATATAGCGCTAAATCACAACCGTCACTTCGAGATCCAAACAGTGCAAGAACTGCAGCATTAATCCCGGCAATATCTTGATATAATATATAAAAAACACTAATAATTGGTATATTATGAATGTAGCAAAAACCCATAAAAATATAGTTGTAAGTCTAAAATGTATGCACTGGACCCAGTTTTTGCTGGGCCGATTCTGCCCCCCAAACCTTATGTTTGTTTGCCATAGCTAATTTCTCTCTGTAACATTTTTAGTATAAGGAGGTGTGTGGATTGGTTTTTAACGGAGCTTTTTGGGTTTGGTTCCGATTTAAAGCCATTTTAATTCACAACTGTGCCGACACGGACAGTTGTCTGTGGTTGACCTCTCAGACATTTTTAGTTTGTTTTGGAGCATTTTCACTGGAGCTGTCTGACATGTGAAATGGCTAGCTGTGAAGTACAGCCCGTCCAAGGAGTTGGTGCTCCAGTTTTGGTGAGTGAAATTCTGAATTTCTTATTAGCTTGTTACTGAGCACTGATTAGCAGGTGTCTCTATCTGTGGGCTGTAGAAGTAAATAAGATTATAAATTATAATCTTATATTTGACTGAAAAAATACATGGCAGCTGTGAAAATAGCCACAAGCCACCGGGTGACATCAAAGTGGCTACATCTATCTTACAGATGCATTTTAAGATTTCAGCTCTAAGCCGTCAGGTTTAACACCAAACACCTTGACTGGGGGTTGAGGCTGTTGGTCTGGAAATATAACAGGAAGCTGTCATGTAGCCTGAAAAAGGTTTAAAAACACAACAGGTGTAAAACCCAGAAAGGCCTCTGTAACTGCACAAAGGTCTGTTAGCACAAGCATAGGCTGACAGACGGTATGTGACATAAGAAGCTGGCAACATCTTGCGTGGTTTATTAAAAACCTGGCATTCAGATAAGAAGTGAGATCCCTTAATGCAAGCCAGATTTTGAGTTCACCACTACCTGCTACTGTAAGCAAACGGCTAGGGAAACAAAGGTTTAGCAGGGTTTGGGATGAATGATAACAAGAAAACATTTAAACTGTAAAAAATCTCCTTCATTAAAACCAAAATATCTTAAAAGTTATTCATTAAATTGAAAAGTAACACTTAGCTAATATATTTTAATTAGAAGAAATGTTAATATGGCTTTATTTTTGCAATGACAATGCCTAAATTTTCATCTGTATTCAGGTTTAAGATACCTTGTACAAGGTAAACAAAGCACAATTAGGCATTAGTGTAGCAAAGGGCTACACAAAAGGGAAAGGGAAAATTAAAGTGAAAATACCGAAGAGAGAGAGAGATGGACAAGCAAAAGCCGAGTGGTGGAGATGCAGACTTAGCAGAGCAGATGGTTTCAGCGTTTTTTGCCCAGGGCGCTCCAAACTCACAGAAATGACTACAAGGAAAAAGAGAGAGACAGGGAGCGATGATGAGCAGGAACACTAACTACACATCTGCCCTTCCCTTCCTCCAGTGCTTCAGAAGGGCAGAGGGAGTAGACAGAATACTCGAGGAGTTTTGACAAGCATCAACAACACCGTGCCGCAGTGTTCACAGCAATCACAGTGGACACATGGCATCCATCATCCCATGATACCTTTAACTAACGCTCTTTGCAGAAAGACATGATCTGCAACTATCAGGCGCGCTCACATGTTTTTGTAGGTGAAGCTGAGTGCTTACAGGAGCATTTTAAGCAGGAGATGCAGCAGAGCTTCAGCTTGAGGACCAGTTTGACAGCCAGTAAACTCGGTGTCACTTCACCTAAAGAAATACAGTGTGGACAAACACAGACACACCTATGCACTGGCTGGCTAAGTGAACGGTGAATGATAGATGAGAGTGGGCCTTTGCGCTGTTGCCATCTGTTCAGACACGAGATAGAAAGAGTTGAGAGCTTGCAGTTCGTTGAGCTTCAAGCCCATCGCAGCATTCAGCTCATCTACTGTATATGCTCCACTGATACCTACTGTGCGTGTGTGTGTGTGTGTGTGGACCGGAGCCTACTGTAGAGAAGACTGATTGCGTCTTGCTCTGTAGTACTCTTGCTTGATATGGTAATCATTTACAGTATGGTAATATCTGGCAGCATTAGTCCATCATCTCTATGCAGAAGTTGATCTAAAGTCAATTCACTCTGTTTCTTTTCTCATTGAAAATCGCTCACCGTCGTACTGCCGCACAATCAATTTTCTCTGACTCTCCCCGGCCTCCTCGTCTACATGTGCATCCTGACTCCCTCTCCGTCTCCATTACACGCCTGCCATTCTCTCTCTTTACACACCAATGGCCCCTTTTAGACCCAATTGCTAGCAATCGATTGTTTCATTTCTACATTTTTGCCTCTTTCTGAGTTCAGCGCATGAAAGTGCTTTGTGAAAAGCCAAGAGTAAGATTTTTTTACTTGGCTATGAATTGTCCGACCCCCTCGCAGAGATGACTCACGCAATATGACATGATGACACAGTGTGAACAGCCACAGTAAGACCAGCCAGTGAACAATATGACACAGGCGCAGATGCATAGAAGAACAGCCTTGCAAAGTCAAATACAGCGTAACGCAACGCTCCTGCAGTGTTTGTGGGTGTGATGCAATCACTCCCCTCGTCACCCCCCCTCCCATCCTCCCACTCTTCCTGATGACTGGAAGGTTATCGGAGGCATGTCATAGCCGAAAGCCAGCAGACAGCTTTGCCCTTTACAGCAGAGTATCGTAGCTAATTAGAGACTATGAGTATGTCACTGGACTTCAGTGTGTGTCTGTGGCCATCCAGCCATGGCCGCATGAGCCTCTTAGAAACAGGAGTGCTTCCGTTCCACTCACCCTTGCAGCGGGACCTTTGAGATCTGATCCTAGGTTTTACTGTGAGGCCAGGCTGCGACAGAGACCCTGAGAAATCATAGCTTTATGTCTTCAAAGAAGATATTTATTTATTTTTTTTGTGTTTTCTAATCCCGCTATACCACTCTAACTGACACAACGTCATTTTTGCCCATTTACTTCAGAGTTTGTATCAGGAGCATAGCTATAAATCTCACTAAGACTGCTTTTCAAAGAATCGCCACTTCAAGGATTTGGCAGATACCTGAATAGTTTTCTCGACGACCATCTGACTGTTCAGCTTCTTATACTGTTCTTATACTCAAGCTTTCCTTTCGCAAATGGCTTGTAGCCAGTGTCAGTGTGTGATACCAGTCACACGTTGGCAGCTGAAAATCGGTAGTCATCTTTGACACATGGAGACCTTAATTTTTAGCGGATGAGTCGGACTGCTAGTTAAACTTGCAGCATATTTTATTGCATCAGCTAGTTGATTACAAGTGGCATGAGTTAGTTTTCATAAGCTGGCTTAAATTTTTAAAAGAAGAATGTTATAATATAATCCAATATAATATAATATATTATAATATTCCTCCTCTTTTATTTACATGGGATCGTTATAGCAGGTTACTCTTTATGTTAGGTTTACCAGAATTTTACTCTGGATGCCCTTCATGACACGACCCCAAAGGGATATGTGTCTGCTCCCACGATCGTACTGGGACTCATTCATGTTTTTGCAGTTGTTGGATGAGTAAAACGCTGCATTATGGATTACTATGCTATAGTTCAGAGAGAGTGAGGCACACAGGGAGAGACTAAGACAACCTGGACACGAAAGGGAACAGACCAAATAATTAAGCAAGTAAAAGTAGATAATTAAACTAAGCACAGGAGGAAATTATACTAAACATCGAAGTACTAAGCATAGAAAAACAAAAGTATAATCACAAAAAATCCTAAATCAAGATCTCAATCTCAATCGTTTATTTGAAAAGGGACAGTGCAATTTAATAAAACACACGATTACACATAGTTAAAAAAGCCAGCATTAGCCAGAAGGCTAGATTTCATCTCTAGTCCCCTGGCCTTGATGTAAAAAGGCAATAAAAAAACACATTTAAAAAGGAAGAAGGAAGTGGAAAAGAATAGAAAGAAAAACATAACATATGTACAAACTAATACAAAACACATATGCAAGTGCTACTATACATTTTCTTTTAAAAATACATCACAACATAACATTTTAACATAGTATTAAAACAGGATGCAATATAATATAGATTTATAGTCCAAAAACTGCAAAACACTGGAAGCAGACCCAGGGATCTTAACATAAAGACCCCAACAATCAGACGACCCCCCCTGTGCAAACGATTTGGTGACAGTGGGAAGGAAAATCTCCCTTTTAACAGGAAGAAACCTCTGGCAGAAGCATGCTTAGTGAGGGGCAGCTATCTGCTGCAACCGGTTGGGGGTCGTGGCAGATGCACGTTTAGTCAACTGGTGATTTGTAATTGGCTGCAAGTGTGAAAGCAAAATAGACAAAACGGCTAAAGGTCATAGATTGAAGTGCCTAATGTGAGTGTGTATGAAAAAGAGAGGTGTTGCTTTGAGTCACCAGTAAAACTAAGAAAGCGGCATTTATCAGTGTCACCACACCTATATAGTTCAGCACGTTACAGTTCAGGCAGGCCACAAAGTCAAGTTCAGTTACAACTCTGGCAGGTTAGCTGATCTGAATGGCCACCCACATCAAACTCTGGGTCAAAATAATACACTTCTATCCCTCTAATCTCATAAAGAACACACAAAATTACAGCTTGCCGCACATCCCTGCAACCCACCTTCATCACAACACCAACATTTCATTTTGAGGCCTACTTAATCTTGTTAATTTCTTTTGACTTTAAATTCTATGACTGTAATATATGTTCAGTTTTTCAAGCCGCAGGCTTTATCAACCATAAAACAGTCTCAGGTGGCGTCGGCTAGGCTGTAAAATCCACCAAATCCAATCATGCTACATTAGGCAAACGACTACAGCATGTGCTGCTCATGAACACAACCTTTAACCTGAACAAATTAATGCTGCTAATGATGCACAAGCCTTTTAGTATTTTCTCTTATTACATTTTTAAAAAAATAAATTAGTTGCTCTTGTAGTCAGAATGTGCACATTTCTTTGTAATTCCATTTACATGCCCCAACTTATATATTAATCACTTGAAATCCTCACTGTGTATTACGCGAGGCTGCATATTCGTTACCAAGCCTAATTCAAGGTTGAACAGATGAAAGTACACGCGCACAGCACTTTAAACTTGAAAGTGCACAAATACAAAAGCCTGTAAAACATTCAAAGTGTTGGAATGTACTTTGTGCTGCGCCCAATTTCACTGGAAGTGCATCCTTTATTTCAGCTTCACCTTTATTGAGTGATATGAGAGCTTTTCCAGCTTTGAGAGTCTCTAGCCTCAAAACAAAAGAATCTCTTGTGGCTATATCATTGCATGCTGTTGTGCAAAGGTTCCAGCCAAAAGTCTTTTTGTCTTTTGACTGTTCTTCAATATGTTATAAACACAGGAAACTTTTTGAAGAGATGAAGGCTCTAGAATAAACACTAAATTATATAATTGTCTCAGCAGTTGAATCATTTTGAGGTGAATTTCTTTTAAAGAAAGGGTTTAATTGATCCCATTCTGTCAGGATTGTATCTAGACGTACAGCCAGGGCACTTCAAGTGGAGAACCATCTCATTGGATTCCAGTTCCTAGTGTCTGATAGCATTCACAATTTCCAGCAAATGCTTCCTGGCTAAACGGTAACAATTCCCCTGGAAACAGTGTGATACCACTCCCCCAAGCGAGGACTTCGGATGACATCGTCTCGTTACTTCTCGAGGTAAACAGACCGAGACTGCGGGATATGCTTACTGTAAGTGAGGCAGGTTCTCATCCCGTCGCCCTCCCGCTCTTTAAAGGCTACTGCTGGGAAATTTTGTGTGAAGCCATTTCATCAGGAGCAACTTTGTCTCAGCTTGAAACTTGCACTTGTGAAGTACAGGAAATCGCTGATGCCAAGCTAGAAAAAAAAATCAAGATAAAAAGGCTGCAGACAAGGGCAAGGGAGGGGGGACGGAGTTCACAATCTGGTGAGTCCACAGCGAGCTCTGATCTCGGGCATCAGCTTTTGTGGGTATAGATTTAAGAGATGGGACTAATTAGATGAATGGCGTTCACCCTTTCTGCACTTTAATTCTTTACTTTAGTTCTGAAGTTCTAGCCTATTTCAGATGTGATATCATGAGGCGGGCTGTTGCTGAGTTCTCTGTCTGTAAAATCATATACGCTCAGGTTTACTGCATGCAAAAAGCGTATATGATAGGATTGGGTTTTTTAAGGGTCAAGTTTGCACAGTCTGCTGGCACTTTGCCCATAACCTCAGGCCAGCAGAGAAGAGAAAATCGGCTGAAAGAAGCAGAAAGTGAAGAGACGGTTAGCCCAAAGTGTGCAAGACAGAAATGTGGAGACATTTCATTCCTTTTTTCTTTTTCTCTTTTTTTTTTTTTTTACTACTGCCTGGGAAATTGTGTAACGTGGTACATGCTGTTTTGCTAATCCTCTGCTAACAGCTCACTCTTTCCTCTTCACTAGCTGGTAATATTTTTTTCCTCCTTCATTTAACCTCTATCTTCTGATAAGTGATGAACATCAGAGGCGCGCTGAGTTTAGGCAGTTTCTCTCTCTCCAGCTCTCCTCTCATGCTTTCCCAAAATAT
>VUQR01016772.1:28285-41042 GCA_015108515.1 Hemichromis elongatus
CCCGGCGTGCTGGGGGGGGGGGGGGGGGGGGGGGGGGGGGGGGGGGGGGGGGGCAATCGTGGCCCCCGGTGGTCTGATGTTGACAATCACGACACGCGCCCGAAGCAGACATACATCAAGACGCTCAAGAGCATGACAGCCAATTAATGAGAGGGATGGGATGGAAGGATGAAGGGGAGAAAAGAGCGAGAGTAAGATTTAAATCTGCAACATTCCTCATTGTCAGAACTCTTCGCGCCACTTTGCTCCCATCCGCTAATTAGTGTTTGGTTGTCCCTCACTTTCTCTCTCTCTGTCTCTGTGTCTCTCTGCGGGGTTTAGGTCTTTTTGACTTTTACGTTGCGATTCTGCTGTTTCCAGCCTTTTTCTTGCTAACTGGTATAATTTGAATATACATGATGTATAAATTCACGTATGACTTCTAATTAGGATTTGTTGCGGTTCTGTTTTACATCAGAGGAAAAATAAAAGACAATCAGAGAAAAATCTGTGGGTTGCCACTGGATGCTTTTGTTTCCATGACTCTATGCTTGCTGCAATTAATGTCCATACAAATTATGTGTGGACGTGGGCGTATATATGTATGAAGCAAATAGGTGCAGCAGTTACCTAGAGACTGACGAAGCTGCTGTGACAGTGCTGGCCTTTAGCTGAGCACCATGTGATGGAGTATTTTACATCCTCCCTGATACGCCGTATCCTCTATCTGCAAAAGAAATGCATTAACCTGATATGACACCAGGGTGCGCTTACCTGGATCCCCCCACTCCCCTTTTTTTTTCTACTCCCACCTCTGCTTAAAGGTTACCAGATCACTTGTTTTTACAAATAAAACTCGGGCACACACTAACAGGCGCCCTCCAAATGGCTGTCGCCAAGCAGGAGAGGCACGCATGCAGCCAGTTTTGATACTCGTTATACTGTAATTAGACACACAAACCTGTGCTCACAGTGCAAACAGAAATATGCAAATTGCAGCTGTGGCAGGCAGTGCATGACGAGTGTTACGCCCAGCGGTTCCGCTGAAGACAACAACAGGTTGATGACGATTTAAAGATAATTCTTCCTCACTTCCTGTTTTCTACTCTCCTATTTATTGCTCGTTTTAATCGAAAAGATTGACGTATCCAAAGAGGGTGAAAGAGGGAGAAAAACACCCTTGTTCTGTTTTAATGCCCTTCATCTCCATCTCTCTCCTTTCCCCCTCATCTGTAATGGAGCTGTTTGATGATACACTTCTTTTTTCTTTTCTTTTTTTGGTGGTTTGTCCTTTTACATGAACAAAATCCATCCATAAGTGCCGTCTGCCTCATCTTTGAGCGGCTGCATTTTAAACTCAATTAGCACCCGGCAGACACAAATACAAACACACACAGGCACGCACGAGCACAGCAACAGCTAATTCGCTCTCGCCACAAATTACACCGCAAGTGCAATACACACATGCATGCACAGGCACCTGAGTGGTGAGGCTAATTTGCCCGAGCGGACCTGTGTGAAAGGAATAATGAGGCTTTGATGACTTCACTTGAAGAGCCTCGGTCCTCGCTGACATCATCCGTGACCCTGGTGTGACCCCTCAGACTTTGCTCTGATTCATTCCCCCACCTCACATCATTGCCACCCCCAGAGGAAATTGTCTCTCTCCTGATTGGCTGAAGTTTAGCTGTGCCAGATAGAGTGAAAGGTGGAAAACTACCACCAGTTCTCAAAGGCTGTGAATCGGATATGATAGAGCAGAGGAAACACTTTTTTGTGTGTGTAGCTGCTATTTGGATCCATTGAGAAGAAATCTTAAGCCACTGATGTTTTTCTTTTGTTTTTTTATGTGAAAAAAAAATCCAAAGTGCACTCAAAAATTGGCTTGCTCATTGAAACTGAGAAGAAGAAGAAAAAAAAGGAAATCTCCTAAATAGCTGAGGAAAGAAGGCTGAAATAAATCAAACGTGATTCTGTGCACATGTCTTTTTTATCCAAGTGTTCCAAATGCAGCCAACATCAACATCCCGCTTGTTCTCATGCAACAAGAAACCATTAGCGAAACGTGAAAAAGGTTTTTAAAAAACAAAAAATTCTGAAGAGAGCATCTCTTACGCTGAGAATCGCAGCGGGAATCGGGCTGCAGGATCTTTCCATGTGAGCGTTTGAATGGGAGCGCCGATTTTACTCTCGAGTCAAAGCGACTTCTGAGAGTCGAAAAGGGCTGCAAGCAAATGAAATCAGTGGAAGCGCCATCATCGAACGAATTTCATCTTTTTAACCTCGGCTACTGCATATTGGTGTGAAAATTAGAGCAATCGGACAGCAATCAGTAAAATCAATGAATTTTAAGCCTCTGAGATGGTTTGGGTGCAACGCCAATAATTGAACAGTAAATGGTTGAAATGGCTTATGCGCGATTTTCAGCTTTGAGCTAAAAGTCACAAATCTGTCAGTATTTTCTCATCGCTGGGCGCAATTTAATCCTGCTTTGTCAGATGCCTCCATAGCTACGTGCACTGTGACCTGTAGAGTTGGTGCTTTGATATACCAGAAATAACAGGTTGATGGGATGGTTAATTTGTTTTTTACTCACTGGTGATGTTTAGGAATTACAAACTACGTGTTTTGGTTTCGGAAAAATGTGCGTTTCTTGGCTAAAACACCTCTTTCACAACAGTAACCCCACTCGTTGACATATGTCAAGTTGGGAGGGCTAGCTCCCCCTCTCTATTGCCATAACCTTTAACGTAAAGGGCACACACACCAAAGTATGCCTTCTCCGTGATAGAGTCACGGCAGCTGCTCTGAGGAAACCGTGCTGCTCGACACCCTGGGGACAAGGACCGAATATGTTGAAGGATCAGTGGATGAATGCAGTTAGGATTTCCTTTAGAGCTGAAGAGAAAACTTAAGAGCAAGTTCAAATTTGTGCACTGTAAATAGCTGCAGTGCCTGCTTTATGAACTTGACTCAGTCACCTCTTGTTTTATATCATCATGCTTTTCATTCTTTTCATTCATTTTCATTTCTAGCTCATTTTTACCTCCATGTGTTTGTTTCTTGTTTGTTTTTTTGCCTGTCATCAGTCATCCAAGTCAGGCCTTCCTGTCATTTTTATTCTTCCTGTTTTTCCTGTTTCAGGTCATTTCCTATGATTGTATTTTAGCCTGTCCTCTTTGGATTTTTGAATTTATTTAGCCTTTCCCGTCTGGCCCTTGCTCGTTTTCTCTTCCTCACGAACTCCCTTGAAGCGTTTGACCTAAAAAGTATTACCTTTATGGAGGGGGCGGGGTCAACTATCTTTAAAAACCCTGTGACTGTACCTGTGCAGATACCGAGGTTCTCTCTCAGCGTTTAAGCACGATGCAGTGACGCCCTCATGCTGTAACCTCTGTATCATATTACCAATACTCTGTCTGATGCTAATGGACATACTATGCTATGTCTTCAGACGCTCTGTCTCGAGGCAAGTAAATAAACTGACACATGCACATTGGAGCAAAACGGCATCATGCATCATTCATTTCTGTAATCAGCGCACTGTCAGTATATTTGTTTAATGATCCATAACGCATTAGCAAGCTTGGGATAGGGTCTTGGGTGAAGGGACACTGATAAAAAAAAATTCATTTAACGAATCACACGTGTTTGTGCACATTTCAAAAGAGTTGCAGCAATCAAACGTACACAATCTCTTTTCTCGGTCTGACAGACAATAAAGAATGTGATTCGGATTGTTTGGGTGCTCTGGGGCATCATTGCCACTGATATACTCTCTAGCAGCATTGGAATGAATTAATCATAACTTTAGCCATTCTCCAAACTGCTCACTTATGACTGGCAACAACAACACCAACAATATGGAGGCAATATGGGGCCACTGTACTCAAACACAAATCCGTTTTTTGATTGTTGTTTTATTTATTTATTTATTTCAAAGATAGTCGTCTCGGTTTGCTCTGCTCTTACTCGTCTTCCTCTCCTCGTGTCCTGTGAGAAACGAACACTTTTACAGAGATAAATGAAGCGGCCAAGCTTTGGAGAGGAAAGCGGGAGAGAGGAGAGAGAGGTTTAAGATGTGCAAGTGGAAGGTAGTGAGAGGCTGAGAGGAAGGAGAGGGTGAAAGATTGATTAAGGAAGTGTGAAGGAAGAAGAAACACTCACTGTATCCACCTGCTGCCAAGGAATTGCCTAATGAGAACTGAGGGATCCTTAAGAGCGGAGAGAGAGAGAAGGAGGCACGGAGAGAGAGAGAGAGAGTGGTACAAATCTATGAAAAATGGCGAGCTGTCAGGTGAGTACTGGAGGGAGAACCGAGCTTTAAGCGTTTTGCCCTCACCGCAGAGAACAACTTTGTGTGAGTTCACCCATACAGATACAAGAGCGTGAAGCACTGCACAGCTGCATCTGCAGCTGCACCACACGCATATTCAAAAAAATATTTGCAGTCCATGCAATCCTTAACAGACAAACAAAGATGTAACAGTGGCGCACGGTTCACTTGCTTGAAACCCTCTGGAGCAAGTAAACTGACTTTTACTCCTTCTTTTATTTCTGCTTCAGCATTTCATTTCCCACGTCTCCTTGCTCTCACCCCTCCTTTTACATTGTTTTCGGCCTTCCCTTGCTATTCTTCCCTCTCCTGCTCGCCGACCTCTGATTCATACGTACTTTCTTAAAAGCATCACTGACGCCTCACTTTAATGTGCAGCGTGTCGCCGGGAGTGCCTTGAGCGGGCACATTCATTTGATTTGTGTATATTCAGAATAGTCTAAAACCCATTAAGACAAGAGATGAGGGTACTCGTTTAGGATACAGGTGTCAGTGCGTGTGTCTGTATATTAGAGGGAAAATGCAGAAAGATCACAGTCTTGTTGATAAAGTAAGGTATTACACACAAACTGTGCAAAGCCTTTGTTATATATAGAAATATTTGAGCTGCTTGGATTTTTACACTTTCCATCAGCTCTGTATAGAGCTCACTTTTATCCCAATATGTGCCTTTCTAGTGTCAAAGTCACCTTAACACATTCTCAGATGTTCCATTAACTCTCTGTGGTCTAAGTCATTGTCTGCCATGACCTTAACTTAACCTATCCTAATACAATCTAACTCACATGAATTGAAAACTACTCACATTTTACCCCAAAATACATTTTTGCCTTTCTCCACACATTAAGTTCATCACCAGTGACTCCTTAGACATCACTTATTAGTAATCACTCCCATTATGATTCAGACTCTTAAACTTCGCCCACTAGATATGCCAGGATGTCTGCATTACCTATTTTGGTCAGAAAGTTACCCAGATTATAAAGGGGACTTATGTCTGTAATGTCATTATAATAGACTTATGTGTGTTTTGAAGTGAAGGGAAGAATGGCCTATTGGATTAAATGGTCCAGGGTGTACCCCGGCTCTTGCATTATGATAGCTGGAATAGACTCCAGCACTGTGGCCTTATAATAAATAAGTGGTTAAGAGGATGGATGGATGGATAGGAGTCATAGAAGGTGATGAAAATAGGTAGTACTTCCAGCTTGTGTGCATAATAACCCTTTTGTGGATGTCGAACTTTCTGCACCAATGAGTATGCAGATATCCAGTGCATGTGATGGGAACTTCATTGTTGGATGATCACATGGCTATTTCAGACTTGGTGGATTTGTCCTTGAGACACACACCAAGTGTGTACTTTAGGTGAACTAGGAAATAGTACGAACTATTTTTATTTCTTGTGTTTTCTACTGCACAGTGTCTAGATTTTGGCCATCTCACTCACAGCCTGATAGAACAACTTTTAAACTGTGCATTAATGTCCACCTAATTTCTTTTTGTGTAATCTCTATTTTGTCGTCATCACAAAACTTCACGGTGCTCTGCAGTATATACCATACGTAGAAAATGGGTAGAACTGTTTAAGTTTTTTGCCCCCTTTTAAGCCGACAGAAATCCTCCATAGGGTATGTTTTCAGCACTGAAGCCAGTGTTCTGTTAATAGGATCTAATTGGAAATGGTTGGTGTTAAGGAAGTTGCTTGGGTTGTCTGAACTTAATCCTGTGGAAATCCCTAAGAAGTTATTAAAAATCTATGTGCAGTGTCCTAAATGTAGGACACTGATTCGCAAATGGAACTAAGCTTCTAGCCTCTTTGGGTTTAGCAGTTGCCCCAAAGTTGAAAAAATACAGTAATGCAATGGTTTTGACAAAGGTTCCTATGTTAGGGGAAAAAATAGCTTAAATATTTTATAACAGGATATTTCCTGTTCATCACAGCCATCGAGCGGCTGTAACATTACACAAAGGGGAAGTTTTTCCCCTAACGTCACAGTATTAGCTTTGCCCGTATTACTCTTTGAAGGTGAAGATGCTGATTTCTTTTATTCTATAGCGAGACGAGCTTCTGTCCTTAAACATTATATATAAATATGAAGCCAGTGACTGGGTATTGAAGACTTATTTTCTTAGATGAGACATTAAAATCACCCGGTTTGCCAACCATTCAACTGAGCTGCTGAAATGTTCCTGTCCAAATGTCACAAAATCAGGGATCTCGGGCTAGAAATTAAACAAATGAAGAACAAATGGTGGAAACAATAGTTATATACTATACCACTCTCATTACTGCAAGAAAGGGAAACTTGTCCAGCTTAGCATCCAAAACCATGTGTGTGGTGGTTAATTCACTCAGCTTAGAAAATACTGCTTAGCTTAAACAAATGGAAAGCCATATATTACATATATAATGCTTTTACGCTCTTTACCTGCATCATCTATAGAAGGTGGTTTATTAGAGCCATTAAAGCAAAGCAGGGCTGCTGTAGATTGCTCTGCAGCAACCGCTGTCTCTACGGTCTCTCGTTGCAGTGGCCAGACCAGACCTGTCCTCTGCTGACCCACTATGAACTGGCCGTGCAGCTCAGCCCTGTGGGAAATCCTTGGTGCATGTCTGGCCCTAATTAATACCCCTACTGCAGTCTCTTATTAGACGAAGAGATGGAGAGAGCAAGTGAGAAGGAGAGAGAGAAAGCGAGAGAGAGGGAGACAATTAAGTATTGATTATATTTGCATAAATAGCTGCAGTTGTTTAAAGCCCGGTATGACCCCACATGTTAGCGCATTGGAAGCAAAAATAAAGAGATGTAGAATGAGGAAAAAAACGAGGTGACCGGACTCGAGAGAATGCATGGATCTCCTGCAATGCGACACAGCTAAGGCCCTTTAATCGAGCCATCCCAAAGGCTATGCCACTACGTGTTAACTTCGCAATTTGAACCAATTATTGCCCCATTAGCGAGTCCACTGTATTAGGCTGGCAGAAGATAATAATGTTTTTCTGTTGAGTTGGTCATCAATATAATAGCTTGGATAAAACACCTGAGGAGGTGCACTAGTCCCTTTAGTGGTACTCTCTATATCAGCGATGGCACCTAATAAATGTGGCCTTTGTAATTGAGGGGAAACAGAATGGAGTGCATGGAGAAAAGAAGAGAAAATAATTGCTGTTCTCCTCTCCCACGTTGCCCTTCTTCCTCCCTGCTGCTCGCATCATTCACCACCCCCCACTTGCGACCCTCAGTGAGGTCACTCCCGGTGACTAATTATTTAGGTGGAAGGACTACAAAAAGTTGTTGCGCAAGTACAAGTACGGGGAGAGTCTGAGAGTGCAAACAGTACAAGTGTGGATGTGGGTGAGTATATTATATGCATCTTAAAAGGGTCTATGAGGATGTTGACATTTATTATTAAATAAGCCGAAGCCCAATGTGCAGTTTTAGGGGTTATGTAGAGAAGAGTTGTTACCAAAGAGAGCGAGCTCCAAATGGCTCATCCAGCTTATGCCGACAGATAAAAGGTAATTGCAAAGTTCACAAAAAAGTTAGGATTTTTAAGCATTTAGCTTTTTTTGTAAATCATGACAATAATAAGTTTTTTGTTTCGTTGTTTTTTTAAATTTTCAGTCATTACCTGTAATTTCATGCAACTATCCAGACGTTTTAAAACATTCACTGTAAAATGTAATAAATCAGAATATATCTGAGAAAGTAACGACTTATAAGCACATTGGCAGATGTTGTTTAGCTCCCAGCATCTCTGTAACAGTGTTATTTTTCAGCTTTTTGGACCAAAGAAAGAAATTCATTACATTTTTTTCAGGACACTGTGACACTTCTGTGTCACACATTTTGGTATAGAGGACCTTAAGGTTTCTGCAAACACACAATGTCCAGGAATAACCCAGAATGGGCATGATAAGAATGTGTGTATGTATTAAGGCAGCAAATTACCATGACTAAATGTATTGCATGGTTTGTCTTGTTCTGATAGGCAGCAGCCATTGGGGTGTGCCATGTGTACTGAAAGTAAAGCTTTTGGTTGTAGCAGCCCAAAGCTGTATCTGTGAGAGATGGTCTACAATATTAGGTTGTGTAAGTGTTTTATCCACATATATCCCAGGACAATAGTTCTCCTAGCAGAGCGCTGCATTGTAATGAGATAATGAATGTTATTCACAATCCACTGGTTATAAAGTTGAGGATGTTCGTGTGAGTCAATTACTCAGAACCAGATGCTTGTTTCTGTTGTATCCCCAGTCTGTTACATGCTTTTATTGTTGTTTTTAAAAACACTGAAATATATTTATGTGCTGTTGTGTTAATAAAGATCATGTGAGCAGCCTTGTCTCTTGCTGTCTCTAATTTTAATTTGATGTTTTTGCGCTTGTGGGACACTCTTATAACCCCGTACTATAAATAATTACTGCAGTTTGCGCATCACTGAGTATTAGATACAAGCATGATACGACAAAAAACAATTTCTAGTGTAGAATAATTTCAAAGCAAATGAATGAATTTGCAAATGTGTCTGGTAGTGTTTTCTTTTACTGCGACAGAGCTCACTTGAAGTTTCTCATTTGCACTCTCCGGTGTATTTATGAATCGAGCAGTGTGTGTTACTGGAAAACGAGAACACAAAGCCACGCGTGTGTGTTTCTTTCAGCGCTGCTGGGAGTTTCACCTGCTACATGAGCACCATACATTAACCGCGTGCCATTCACGTGGTTGCATGCGAGAAAGCATATCAGTCTGTGTGTTTGTGCACGAGTTTAACGTCATATTTTGCGTATGACAGTGCCAGCAGGCCTGATCAGTGTCCATGCTGAGGGCTTTGTCACAGCTGACCTATATTAGATGAAAGCAGCTGGATCAGTGGCCTACAGGGACAGCAAAAGAGTTGTGTTCTAATTATCTCTGCAGCTAGCTAGCGACACATCACACCCGCGCACACACCCGTGTACAAACACACGCACAAACACTTTTTGCAACAAAATCAATGGAGGCTCGTGAGAGCATCTGCCATGCTCTGCCTGACGAGTGACAGCAGCACTTCCTCCTTGTAGGATTGGCAAAAATACATCGCCTCCTGTCACACGATGCATGTTAAAACCATTTTGTGAAGACTTGGGTCTCTGAATGCAACACTGCATGACACTGCTCCATTCCACTGAGTAAAATATCATTACCAGGTGATGACAGCAAAAATGATTTCATACTGTTGTTGTGTCCTTTAGGAAATGTTAAAACACATCCAGTGCCTTGTTGATGATTTCTCTTATGGATTCAACTGTGTAAATGTTGTGTTTATATTAGCTGCTGTTGCCATGGAGCACCAAAGTAACACATGCCGAGGGTGTGCATTAGGTATAATGAGGAATGGGGGTGGGAAAACTCCCAGAGAGGTATTGCTAACAGCTAGCAGTACTCACTGTACTAATGCTAATGCTAATGGATGGGTAATAAAGCATGCACAACCCTGTGGCATCCTGTAATACCACCACAGTTAGCTTGCTAGCATTTTATGTCACACAGACAGCGCATCCTATGTTCCTGTTGGCGTCTTATCGCACACACAGCCACACACACATGTTCTCCCATCAGGTGACAGTGCTACTTTGTGTAAGTCTCGCTGGGTTTCCTTTCTGAAGTTCAATGATTTCACAGTTTCTGCTGCTTTTAGGAGGTAATTGGATGCAGCACACACTCAATTAAGCTGTTAGCCTCTGAGTCATCCCCTCCTCTTTCTATCTCTTGTTATTGTCCGTATCTCTTCTCCATCCCTTTATTTCCATGGCTAATTTCACTCTCTCTGCTGTTGTCTCGTTCTCCTTTTGTCATATCCTCCTATCATCCACCCATTTCTGGCTCCGGGGCCTGGCATTCCTAACAAGGGAGCTGAAGTGTTAGTGAGGCAGTCAGGAGAGACTTCTTGTTTTGGGAACGACAGGCACATCTTTCACCACATTATAAGCACCGCCGGGGACCCATTTACAGGTCGGAGCTTATGGGGAGGGGATGCTTTTCCCATAACGGGGAGAAGGATGTACTGTGGAGAAATGGAGCTAAATGCTTCCAGCCACATGTGATAGGTCTGCACGTGAGATTTTTATTTGAGTTTCCCTGATGTTGTTCTTCTTTGTCTTTCTCCTTCTGCAGAGTGACTGGGGCCGAGTTATTTTTCCAACCTTTTCTGCCTATACGCATGGAACAACATTTCCTGATGAGACTGTGGTAAGTAGAAGGCAAGAGCACAATCACACATGAATGTAACTCCTGCAGCTACACGTCACCTGTACCCACATATGAATCCCACTTCTCTCTACTGCGTCCTTGAAATCCATCCCTCAGGGATTAACCCACGTCAGCGGAACAGCTCAGAGAAAGTGGGATTCTGAAGCATGCCACTCACTCTCCTGCATGGCCTCCCTTGTGTTTGATCTCACATTTGAAGCAATATTGACTAAGTCGCGTCTCTGGAGATGTTTGCTGTTGTCGACTGTCATGGCTGAACACTACATACAACAGTTTAAGCTGTCACTACCCTGCGTGGGTTGGTTGAGAAACATCGACATGACAAAGTTGCCATACTGTTGGCCTTGCATTTTGGAAAGAGACTGATGATGAGAGGAAAATAGAAACAGTAGATGGAAAGATGTCAAGAGAAGTACAGACTGGCACAGTAGTAAAGTAAAAAATAGCTGGCATGACTGACCGATCGTGCTGGCCCGAGGATGTACAACTATTTTTAGCTTCATTCTCCTCCTTTTTCTCCATCTCTCATTACATTCTCCTCCCTCCTTTCTCTTGACTCGTTGTTGTGACGTCAGCCCTCTACAGGCCATCTGGTGTCTGGAGGTACCCTGGATCTATCTACTCTTTCTCTGTAATTGGCTAAAACCATTCAACGGACTTCCATCTATCTACCTCCAAAACATTTGTCATTTTATTTATTTATCCTCTCTGTATGCTTATTTAGCCATCGTCGCCTCAGCTAATACGGTTACGCTCCTTTCTTTTTGTCCATTGTTGGATTTACCATGTTAATGAAATGCTGAAGCTTTCACCTAATTACAGCTACAGAGAGGGCCACTTAGAGGCTAAGTGCCCTGTGTTTGTACATTTTATCTGATGTAATACAAGGCCAGGATGTGCTGGGATGTTCTATATAAGTAAAATTACAGATGCATCACATTGTTCCTGTCAGAACCAGAAACTCTTTGCAACATGCCTGAAATGGCCTTGTTCTGTAGCCACATTGCGTTATCATTCCTGTCATTGTCAGGGTAAATATATATTCTGACAGATTTTGTGTGCTCTGCATGAAATAACACACATTTGAAAATAATACACAGGTTGCACACCAAAAGTAGTGTTCTTTGCCATGTAGAGGAATACAGATAGACTTCTATGGTGAATCACTGATGGATCATTGTTGGGCATAGCCTGTTACCATACGGTCTATTCAGGTAATTCTAGAAGCCCTAAGATGGTTAATCAATAAGGCTCAACAGTCACAATCAAGACCATCTGTTGTAACGATAATGTCTAGGTTAGTATTATGCTTAACTTTTTACTCATATAGATTAGATCTTAGGAAAGGCTGACGCTACCTAAAAATTGATTTAGCGGTCTTGACGTCCCCCATATGTTTGCTTTCAAAATTTCAAGTTCATTTGCTGTCTTGGTTTTTTAAAACATCAGTGATGGGTCTTCTTATTAAGAACCCAAGGACTTTGACTGATACACTAGTGACTTGTCAAATGTATCCACACCCCAGATCTGTCATGGTCCCCGTGCCTCACCGGTTGATCTGGTATTAGGCCACATGTGTTTGTTGTTTTTCCTGTCTTCCGCCGGGGCGGTGCTCATTGCGGGCTCCCGCCCCTGGCCCACGCCTCCACAATCTCGTCACCTGGGCTCCCCGCACCTGATGCTGATCTGGCATTGAGATGAGGGCTCTACTTAAGCCAACGGCAAGAGTTACTCGTCGCTGGATCGTTGTACAATCAGCATCCTTCCCCGGACCCTGCCTTGCCCTGCCACCTGTGAGCGTGCGACGTGTGAATGTGGAGCGTGGAAATTGGATTGTGTGAAACCCTGATTGGAGCGTAAACCCTTCCCTCTCTCCCTCACGGACCCTGGAGCCCTGGATTTCTGTTTCTCCTCCAGCACGTTGTACATATTTGCACTTGGTGTCCACTTTGTAAATAAAACCCTGCTTTCTGCAAAAGGATCCCTGGTCTGCGCCTGAGTCCGCTCACATACCGTGACAAGATCATACCCTGTTTATCATCTATCTAGGCGTTCACTTTGTCAGTTAGAGTGGGTTCATGTTGTAGATTATGTGTGCACCTCAACGCTTGCTTTTTTTTAAAAAGAAGGCTTAGGGTGAATGGAGTGGATAAACGCTTTATTACTATCCTATTGGACAACTGTT
>VUQR01016773.1:0-49366 GCA_015108515.1 Hemichromis elongatus
CCAGTTAGACAGGTGGAACCTCCTGGTTGAACCAAACCACAGTGCAGGGGCTGAACCAGATGAACAGCAAACTGATAAGGCCATGTACACACACACACACACACACACACACACACACACACACACACACACACACACATATACGCGCTGCATACATTTGGGAAAGAAAAACAAGTGAAAGAAAAAAAGAACATGCCAGAAACGAGGCAGCCGGCACGTCTGGCCTGTTCCGATTGGCTGAGCAGCAGTTGAAAGTTATCCCATCTAACAAACATATCACGCCAGCCATGGAAGACACACAGGCATACACAAAGGTATACACACCCATACAACCTTTTGTGGCTGGACAATAGAGTGTAACCTTCATTATATGGCAGTGAAACACAAGGTGCAGCAAATAAAGTGAGTTCCTTACATCGACTGTGTCACCGAGGCAACTCAAAGAGGTGTCACACATGGAACAAAAGGAAATATTGAATAGCTTAAAATGTAACACGAACAGGAGTGTTTTGCTTAGGCATTCATTTTAATGAGGCTGAACTATTCCAAAACTGAAATATGTCTGTGGGTTTGGATTTGTTATACCTTCCTTAAATAAGCCATTACAGCAGTGGCTTTTATTTTCTTATCAAACTGTAATTTCAAGTTTTTGTATTAAAAGCAATCTTGGGTATAAATTCGACAGGGGAGGGATGAAATGATGCTCCACAGCCCACACCTTTGAGACATCAGAATTTTAAAGCTTTCATAAGATAGACCTAATTAATTTGCAAATTGCCAATCCAACATTTTCACATAGTTTGGCCAGGTGTGTGTACGGAGAAAGAACTTAATTTGTATATATGAGCTAGTCTTAATACTCGGATGTTCATCATGGAGTAGTGTTTAAACATCTTAACATACACCACCTTTATAGCAGTCCATCCTTCTGGAGTTAGGGTATTGTTAAAATGCCTAATAATAGAAACTAGAGGATCAAGTGATAAGATCAAGCTATTATTTGCAGGTTTCCTGTCATAATGTTTTCCATTCGTTTATCCAAACAGGAAAATAAAAAAGTAATAAAAGAAAAACTGAAAAGGCTCAATTAATCAAACCCCAGGTCTTCTTATTTTTGTGTGAAGAGCAAAAAGTCAGCTATGATATATGGGTTACAAAATCGTAAATCCCCATCTTCCCACGAACCCAGCCTTCTTATTATTGCTGGGAATATAATACCAAAGACGTTAGCAGAACTTAAGTAACACCTTGAGAGTTAATAGAATGCAGGTTACTATTCACAAGTACGCTGACAGTAGAGCTGTTATTCATGTCAGTCACACATCTTTTGTATTTCTCTGCTGCTAGGTAGCCTGAATATTCAGCCTTCCTGCCACGAAAGAACAACATGAAATCTGATTGGACGCTGTAGAAATTATAGGAAACTATCAGGAAAACTTATGCTGGTTGCAAAAAGGGGATTTCTTCAATTTACATACTATTGTTCTTTGTTTGCCAGAGAGACAGACAATAGGGGAGGATCATTAGACATTTATGAATGCCTCCCTCTTGCTCTCTCTCTCTCTCTCGCTTTCTGATCACATGTCAAGTTCAAGCATTTCATCTCACACTTGACTGAAGCCAGCAGTCACAATGAATTAGGGAAAGACGGGCAGATTTTGGTGTTAGCTGAGGGCAGCATTGGGATAATGTCTACCTATCGTACCCTAACTTGATCTTTCATCCTGGCAACAATGCTGCCATGAATGATTTAGACTGTGTAAGAAAGAGTGCAACGCTTTTGTTTGGCTCTCCCACAGGACCCATCCTCCATTTCACCCTTCCAAAAACAAAATGCTGAGTGTAACTGACTGTAAAAAAGGGTGTGGCTCAGTATATGCATCAACCCATTTTTGTTTCGTCCAAGCATTTTCCAGGAAAATCTGGAGCTAATATATTAACCAAGACCAATACAAGAAAAACGCCCAAGGTGCACAAAACAAGGACAGCCATGGGGTGATTAATTGGAATACCGTTGGCCATGATTAGAGATCAATACAAGCTTTTTTCCTCAATAGAACTCAGGGAAAGATGTCAGTGCTTAAGGGTGGGAATAGATTGCACACAATAACATTTCACTCCAGTGTGCTAGGCAAAATGAAAAATCTAAGCAATTAGTCAATTAAAGTCCAGAGCAAACAAGGTGATTTCACGCCAGCCTGAGGCCAGTCATTGGATTTTAATCATTAAAAGGCATTCTGGGAAAGTCTCCAGATTTGGTGTTTTGTTGTTTAAAATAAAGGCGACTCTCTTTTAAACACTTTTAAACTCTTTTTTTTTTGTTTAATCTTACATTTTTTGTTTTGGTTTTAAATGTCTGATTTAAAAAACTTTATAGGCATAATATGGGACATGTTATCTAAAGCAGTCACTTGCATACTAATACATACTAGTATATGAAGGCAACGGCAGACTGTTCTCATATTTCGCAAGGTAAAATTAATGTCTTTGAAAAAGTGTCTGGTTGTACTGAGCAGCGCAATAGAACAGCTTCACATTCCACTTCCCACTAGAAAGGTCAACAAGATAAAAAGGTGCTATTCTAAAGAGGCATAAAACTGTATTTTGCCACTAACCCTGTCATCAGAGGTACATCCTTTAAGTTCCATCCTTGATCCGCTTTCTCCTCCTACAAAGCATGGCTTTCCACCATCTGCTGTAGTTAATACACTTAAAGTGTGACAAATTTTCACTGCTATATGTCAGTAAATTCCAGTCAACTGAGTTCTGCTTTCTTGTGCTTCCCAATTCAAGCGTATAACCCTAGCTACAGTGGCCGGTGTAAGACAAACATGTTTTAGTCCACCAAGAAAGATCAAAAACATTCACTTTAGACTGCACCCCATTGCCCATGGCCAGGCAACGTGTTTTTGCTACTGTTTGGACAGGATCCAACCCAGAGTTTTTTCCCCTATTTGTGGAAGCCTCAGTCCACTGTTTACCTCAGCTGTCAATGCCGGGTGAGAAGTATCCACTCTATTTACTGGATATTGAAGTAAGTTGTTGCTGATATAGTCAACTTGTCTGTGGATAAGACGGCTGTTTTTGTCAATGATAGTCTCTGTTCACTATCCAGTGTTAGTGAAACAGTCTTTGAAGTTGATGTAACTTTGTTGGATGAATAAAATGATGTACAATGTGACATGATAATCAAAGGGTGATTTTAAGGACGGTCAAGCCTAACATTAGCCAGCTCATATCTGGAGTCTGAAAATGCAGACACCAATTGAAATGTCCGAAGTCAGAACTGCTATTGTATTTAAATATGGTGGGGAGACATGGTGGCTTCCACAAACCATGAACCCATTCATATGTGTTTTTCATAGATTAATTTTAGGTTTTTGAGAACAATTTGTTGGAAGAAATATTTACACACTAATCTCTGAATATTTATGAGTACAATGTTCTTTTTTCTATTATATAAGCACATTGAAATAACACAATTTTAAAGACTGCTGTAATCACCACCTTGTAGAGTTCTGTTTATAGTTTACTTGAATTCTAAACTGAACCTTCAGTTATAGATCAGAATCACAAACATTTTTAGCTTTGGTAAAAAGCACTACTTACTCACTGGCTTAAAAACTATGTGGGAGACCATCTAATTGTGAAGATACTAGAGTTGAAAGCAGTGGTTCAATTAGATTTTTCACAGATTTTTTTCCCACAAAATACTAATCAGAAAACATTTCATAAAATGAAACATTTAAAAGGGTTTAAGCTTCATTTCTAAGACATTATTTCTGATTATGTAGTGATAAAACAAAAGGTAGGATGAAATTACTGCCAATGCTGTCAAATCATAAAGTCATTGTGGAACTAGCAACTTTAGGCAAACAGTATACTGGCCAGTTTATAACTAGCCAGTGATTACCAATAGTTGCAGTTGCTATGTTATGAAAACAAATACTGAATTTAATGGTTTTAGTAACATGCTAACTACACTGAGGTGTCATTGATTTTCTACCTGTAACACTAGCCCTTGCTATTAACTTAGACCTAGGAGGCCAATAAAGACTCTAATATTACAGGCAGAGTCTGCACCACATGCATTTTTTGATTTCTTTTAAAATGTTTTTCCACTGTCTCCTAACTTCCTCAAGGCTCTATGATGTTGCTTTTCATTGGAGTCCAGTCAACACAACACCAAAATTTTAGATGTTCATGTCCCTGTAATAAATGCTGCCCCCCTCCCCAAATAATTGTTATTTGCTGTACGAAAAAATTCAACATTGATTACAAAGAATGTTTCAATCTGTCTACTGTTAATGAAGCAGCTCCATGAATTACTTGAGCTGAATGCTTCGATTATACAAACCCATCTCTTCAAAGACCAAAAATAAACTTCCTATTTTAAGTAATAAAAATAAGAATAGGTTGATTAAGCAATTTTTCTGTAAGTGCAGATTCCCTGCTAATATCCTCTTTTGCCATAATGTCCTTTTACTATTCTTTAATTTCCTCTACACCACTCTTTTCCTCTGTCTGCCCTCTCCTGCCTTTATTTTCTCTCATCTTGCCTCTCCATCATTCACCTGCCTCCATCAGTCTGTCTCCCCCTGGGCAGGTGAAGAAATCAATCACCGATTTATTGATTCTCTCTGCAACAGCTCACACCCAGTCAAGAGAGTTTTTAACATCGACCGGTGCTTCCCTGCCTGTATGCGAAGGTTTGTAGGAAGACTGCAGAAAGAGTGCGTGTCTGTGATTGTTCACATATGTGAATGCAATTTCAAATAAGAGTTCAAACAAGGAGGAGAGACAAATATCTTCCATCCTCTTTTCCCGTGGTTCGACTTGTGCCTCATGCTTATTCTTTCTGCCTCTCTTTGTGTCCTCTCTATCTCTCAATCACACACAAACTGCTTCTGCTGCCCATGTCATTATTTAGTGAGCCCTTGTGACTATAGAGATTTCTAATGATAGGGCAGTTGGTTGCAATGCTGTTATTAAGATTTTACAGTATGCAAAAACACATGCGCACACACATGCAAACACACACACAAGCCCATCATTGTCCTGTCACAGCCGCAAGCTATTTTGGGAAGCTTTGCCCACAGCTTTCTCTGCAAATGCCTGCCCTCCCTCTCCTCCCACAGCACCCGTCGGGCCTCTGTCACCCTCTGTCACCATGCCAGCCAATCAGAGCTTTCTGTGAATGGCTTCAACAGGAAGCAAAGCTGACAGCCCACCAATCAACTAATAACCACTCTCTGCAGCAAGACGTTGACAAGGCTCTTTGTGGATATGGATGCAGTACTTATGGCTATTTATGGTATAATTACAGTTTGATTACATGAAAACACTTTGCTTTGATAAGAGACCAAGCTAGTTGGCAAGGTACACACACAGGAGGGAGGGAGGAAGAATCAGACATTTATGCATTCTGATTCTCTTTTGAAAGATAGCACTGATGCGCAAAACTACTTAATTGGAATTTTAATAATGGCCTCATGAATAGATTTTTTTCATGACTAGTGTGCACAGCACAATTATTGTCAGGCAATTTAATACAACCGAGGTGTGTAAACCAGCTGGACTGTAAAATGTAAAGAAAACATGACAATTACACCTGCTGAATGAGAAGAATTACTCAAGACAAAGACAAAATAAGCAATGCAATTACAGCAGAAACGGGCCCTTTGCTGAGCTGTTGTTAACAGTAACAGTAAAATGTTTTAAAGTAAATTACTGCTTGTGGTCCAAATTTTACTTTGGGCATCACTACACAATTTGGATGTATATAGTATGACTGACATATTCCTCACTCTTTCTCTCCATGCTATCTTTCTGTCAGTGGCCCAGAACCTCATGCATGCAGGACTCAAACAACACTGACTGTCTTATGACAATGGTACATGGGAATGGTCTAAGCACTGAATTAGCAGCTACTTGCCCTAGTTTACATGTTGCATGCAAGAGGAATTGCAGATGCAAATATTTAAATTCGCAAAGGGCAGGGGTTGGAGTTTGCCAACAGCATCCCCAGAGCATTAAATGATTTAATACAGTCAAGCTCAGTCCCCGTCCCTGAAGATCAGCTAAACTCAATGACAGCCCACAATACATGATGGCTCAGATACCCTTCTACACATCCCACTGGCAACTCTATTGCACGGCATACTATTGAAGGTGATTTTGCTTGTCCACAGTTATTCAACATCTGCAAGCTGCTTTGCAATCCACCTTCATTTCCCTACACCTCAGCTGTATCTGTTTTCACTGATGTTTCCATTTTATATAGTGGTCCTGGCTGAAAGGGCCTGGCCTGGTTGCCTTTGTTTTCCATCTCATGGTGATATATTTAATAAAGACAGCAAACCCTTCCCTATTTTTGAAAGGGCAATAAAGTTGGTATAAGAAGGGAAGAGTGGTGGCATCATCCAACAGAATCTATGCTCCTACATGACTTTAAAGACCTGAGTGAGTCAGGACTATTTTGTCAGTATATCGAAGACCTTATATTAGGCAGCAAATGTCAGAATGGCTATATAATAATAACCAGCCAAATCAAAGTCCATTACAAAAGCTGGAATAAAGACCACAAAGTCTCTAGTGAGGCCATCAGTCAAGTTCTTAATGACTAAAAAATAATTTAATAAGTGCAAAAGTTCATATTGTTACATTAGAAAAACAAATATTTTACCTTCTTTTATGCTACCTATCAGACTGAAAGCTCACAAGTATAGTAATCACAGACTGTGACAAAAGGCTGTCATTTAAAGGTTTTTCGCAAGACCTTGATGACCAACCTCAGAAGAAAAAATTTTAAGACATTAATCAGTTTAATTCACATGAGACCTTTTACCCCATACAAAAGTCTATCTAGGTCCTCACGAAGTCACCTTTGCTATCTGTTACGCCCCTCTGCAGCCCCTAATATCATTGCAGTGGCAGGGCAAGAGCATTCAGCTGTTGCTAATTGACCACACCTAGTCAGGTGTGGATAAAGGCAAACCTGAGGCAGGCTTTCAGGAAGGCTCACCAGTCTTTGCTTTGGTGGTACCAGCTATTTTAGCCAACTTGCTATATAATTTAAGATAAAACCTATTCTCTGGAATTGAAAAATCCATATTTATGTTGCCGCTGTTGAGCCAGGTCATCGTATGTCATAGACAATTTTTTTTTCATTGCTTTGCTTTGTGCAAGTTGTGTGGGAAAAATGTCTATAAATAAAAACGAAGCAATCCAGGCACATACTCTGATAGTCCAATTGACTTAGTAAAGTTTTAAAGTTCACTTCACACAACCGGACTCTCCTCCAAAATGTACTTGAGGATTCGTATGGCTAACTGGCTGCTGGAAAATACTGACACTTAATTCTTAAGACTCATTGGTGAACACGGCCACTTCCTGCAGCTCTGTAATTGCCTCTGCTCCTGCAGAAAGGACACCTGTAATCATTATGGCAGCCTCACCAGTACAAGCCACAACAAAAACAATTCATAAACAGATTAAATGAAAGAGGCAGTGCAGAGGAATGAGGGGAAATTGAGGTTAGGTTAGGCGAGAAGACAGAAGACTGAGCAGAATGAAAATGTGAAAGCTCAGTTAGGGAACACAATTCCGAAGCCAACTGTTGATAAATGAACTAACACCTTTTATAAATCTGCTCTGCTTTAGAGACGTCTGCTTATTCCAGGCCCCTTCAAAGCACCCTCCTGCTTCCTCTTCCAAACACAAATAACATCCACTTGTATGAGGCCTCTTCTTCTGATGTTGTCTCCCAAATACTCAGCAGACAAAGCCGTCTGGAGGAACTGTTTGTCCCTGATGTTGTTATTTCCGTGTAAATCATTAACCAGCTTTTTGAATCAAAGAAGCTCGGAGGACGGCGTCTGCTGAGGCTGGCTGTCAAGCAAGCTGCTTCACGCTACTATCGCAAGCTTCATTTCTGCCATCGTCATCTGGCTGTGGAGTGTGAACCTGACAACATTGTAAAATAGGACACAGCGGAGCAGCTTTGATGGTATTTGCTGCCGTTTCCCACTTGATGTTCTGATTGAAAAAGGAAAATTGGTGGCACGAAGGAACTGGAGCTTTAAATGAAATGGCTCAGTCAATGGACAAAGGTTATTGTCAATATGACGTTTATTTAAAATATTTAAGAAGCATTTCTGATCATCATATTTTAGTTATTTTCGTCTTTTTGATTTTTTATGTTGAAAAATGCTTTCGAACCAGCTGTGGACCTGTGAGCTACACCTGCTACACCTACACCAGCTACTACTCCACATAGCATGGAGAAGGGTGATGCTGCCCATTATGATATCACTCTTTTGTTTGTGGAACCCAATTTAATGTTTTAGTACCCCCCCCCTGCTGGTTTGCTGGATCTAGAAGTGACCATATTTAGACTAGAGAGTGACGTGTCATATGAAAAGCTAAGGCTTTCGAGCTTGTTTGTCCACCTGCATTGACAAACAGTAGTGCTCAGTCACAGAATAATAAAATATTCAAATTTCACTCACGTACACCAGTAAGATAACCTTCTTTAATGGGCTGGATCACACAGTAAGCCAAAATAATTGTCAACTAATTTAATTAAAATCTTCCAAAAAGGCACAAACAGGCTGAAGAGGTCCAGTTTAGTGGCAATATGAATAACTTTAAACTTTAAAAAAAATCCAAATGGATGAGTTGAAAAAAAAATCCCCTCCATACATATCTGTAGAAATTAAAACTTTCATATAATATATAGTACAGTTAGATCTCCAAGGTTGCTGGTATTGAACAGATTTCATCTAATGGCTTGACACTCCATCAGTAGATTGGTGTTGCCAATTCAAATTCGGTTTTGACTTTTTTTTATATATATATATGTATATATTGAGGTTATCACCAAATTTAAGGCCAGTGGATAACAACAAAGGCAAGATTAGACTTTTTCATTCGCCTCAGCAAAGACCATCCTGACTACTCCCACAGTGATGTCATATGCAGCAATCTATGTAAAAGCTGCCACTGATCAAGATCAATTAGATATATATCTGAAAAAGCATAGAAATGGGAGAAAGACAAAAACATGGGGGAGGTGCACAGATAGAACTACGGAAGTAGTTAAAGAAATGGAGGCAAAGAAGGAAAAAGAGTGAATTGAAAATATCTATGGAAAGCAGCATGTAATTACTGTGCTGTTCCATTATTAATCGTCCCCAGTCCAGATAGGACTTGCATGAGAGTTGTATACATAATTAATAATGGGGAGCGGAGCATCCATTGCTTTCTATTTGGTGGCAGATGGATGAATGACAGAGAACGAGTGAGGGTGGTAGAAAAATTACAAACCCCAATCAACACCTAAACACTTCACTTAGATTTTTGTTGGTTTTGAAAGACATTTTCTTTCATTTAGTGCTTGTATTTGAAAATCAGTAATAAATTAGGTGTGAAAATTAAGAAGAATACAATTCTATTGCTGGATGTCGTTTCATGCAATATTGTTGACCATATAGCTCCCTCTAGGTTCATAAATAATTCAGTGAGAGCTGATGAATTGAACTCATCAATAAATCTTACCTTTTTTTTTTTCCAAATCCCTTTTGGTTCCGTACAGAGACAAATATACATCATATGAGAAAAGATTAAAATTGCCTTTACGTTATTATTTTATATTATCACTGTTCTGCTGGGTGTAATAAACCAGTTGCTTGCGTTCTCATGTCAAAAGTGAAGGCATTAATAACAAGTGATGTAGCTTTTTAGAATTTCATGATCTCAAAAGAAGTGCATTCATTCAGTTTTTTTTTCATTTGTTTCTGTTTTGCAGCTTGAGACAGACACTGGCAAGGACACCCAAACAGAAGCCCGTGCTGCTCTTCTTTATCTGGTTAAATCATAACAAGATAAAGAAAGCATTACCATGGTGTCTCCTGACCTCGCCTTGTCCAAGTTATTGGGTTAGAAGCACAGAGAGGATTAAAGGAGAGTAAAAAGCCAAGGGGGGTAGTTTAGATCTACACCAGCACAACACTGCTGCCTTTTACGTAGAGTTTGTAATCTTTTGCACTATTGTCTGTTACTCCTCTTCTTGTTATCATCAGGTAACGGCCTGTAACTGATGTAGGGAGAAATGATCTTGTTATACTATTTGTGTGTTATTTTCTAGGTTTCGACCAGTACATTGGTTTTTGCTAAGTCAAAATAGCATCGGTAGTACAATAGCATCCTTTAGAAATTACAGTAAAAAGAGTTTAGAAAGAGAGTAGCTCTTTCTAGGGCTTTCCAGAAGTCTTTTAAGCATCATGTCTAATGCCTCCATGTCAAGAACCATTGCCAAACTACAGCTTATAAAATACAAGAACAAATTTATCTAAAGTAATCAAAGCCTAACATTTGAGCCTGGAAAATTTCCAGGACACCATCAAACCATTACTTAATATCAATTCATATTTGAATCTCCAGTGCCTCAGCAATAATCAGTGATGAGTAACAAACGAATAAAATGATAGAATTTCAAGCACCAAAACTGAAGCACAAATTTCTTTGACAGGCTTTAACAAACAGTAGCCAAACTAGCTGTCAGATAATTCTATTAATAAAATTCTCCAAAAGACACCAACAGCACAAACACAGTGGAACGAAGTCTAATTTATTGAGGCAAATTAGCAGAGATGGGGCCTGGCAGCCAGCTATCGGCTATTTTTGCCTGTTTTGGCAACCGCGCTCCAAACTTTAAGCATTACCAGTATAAATCCAGAAACAATTAGCATACAGCTGCTGGCCTGAGAGTATAAAATTACTGCAGATGGGGTGGACCAGTGTTGGCAGCAGCTCAAGCAATGAGAATTTCTCAACAAACACAAAAACATTTCTAACCTTTAGGCTACCAAATAATCACTTAAAACTGCATTTGGTCTGAAGTAATGTACCAAAGTTAGGTGAATAAGTTCTAAAAGAGCATTAGAAGAATTAGGGGAGAGGTGAAGAAGCGTCTTTGAAGCTGCATTGTTGCAGGGCTGAATATGTATACACCAGACAGTAATGCTGAGTTGTGGGATTTCATCGAGAGGGTTATGCAACCCTCAGGGAGTAAGACTTCGTATCTAGGTTGCTAAGACTCTGCTTTAGCCTGAAGCCAACAAAGTGAAAGTTTCTTCAGTAAGTGGTTGACGGAGGAAAAATAACTGGGCAGTGGGTGAGGGTGCAGCTAACTATAAATGCAAAGGCATGAAAATATATGCATATTCCCACATACAGCGCACTTCAAACTGCATATGCAAAATGGAGACGGCAAAATAAAGTAATGGCTTTGAGAAAGAGGTCATAAGCTAGTGCAGATACCCAAAGAATGGTTGTGTAATGGGCTGCGACAATTTCAGGGTTAGGATGTTTGTTGATATAATGTCATCACTTAACAAGCTAGTGAGAATATGCTAGTGCATTATCTTGCGTTTGCTGCATTAGCAGCCTTTATTGCATATTTACGCATTCAGAGAATATTTAGCCGCACTCTGAAGGACTTATTATACCCACAGACACTACATGAAGTCTGCGCTCTCATAATCAGTTCCCATTTCCCCTTAATCATATACATGCTGTACACCTCATCATCTACCACCAACCTTCTCCTTTCATGTGGAGCTAATTAAGTAACAGTGTTGCTATTAATTAATTCTTAGCCCACGCTAAAGGCCCCCCACTCATTTGGGCAAATTAACAACATCCTCATTATTGTTGCTGTCTAAGTAGCACCCAGGATTTGAGGAGTGTGTGTGTGGGTCGCATCTGTTTGTCTGTTTGTTTGTGGTATAGGTACTAAGTATAGGAACCACGGGGTAAAAGTTGGAATTGATGCAGTGAAGGTAGAATGGAAGTCTGATAAGGAGAAAAGGCAGGAAGGTTAAAGTAGCCTTAGATATTCTTCTGTGTGAAACTGTATCAGCAGAGAAGCAGTAATAGAAGCAACGTCCACGCCCTGCCCATGTGTTCTGAAGCTGTGTCCAACCGTTTACAATCCACCATCCCCCATTTCTCACACCCACTCTTCCATCACTTCATCCAACTAGCCATCCGTGTCCAAAAATAAAGATCTAAGACAAAGCACAAAGAGACCTCCTGTGCGCTCAGCCTGGTGGGTGTATTTTGGTGAAAGCTTTTTTTTCTTCCATGTGCCCAAACAGTGAAGTCTGGCAGTGCCGAATGGGGCAAATTGAAGCTGTATATAATAATACCCACCCACCACACCACCCAGACGGTCTTAGCACCAGCCCTTTCTAACCTTCCGCCATTTACACAATCTGGAGGCACAGACTTAGTATCTGGGTCTAGTCCATACACTGAATATCAAGATTATTTTACTGGTGTGTACTTTTTACCAGTGTATAGCTTATAGTTCATTTCCCCATTTAAAACTTAAAGTAAACATTTTATTGACGTAAGGCAGTAGTTCCTGTCCTATGACCATGTAATGGGCTATAATGTAATGAGCTCCAAAGTTGAAGGGTTTAGCCTAGAGCTCTGCTGACAGATCTCTAAACCCATTGTCAGACTTCACAATATGACTAAACTGTGAGCCTGTGATTCCTCTTAGACATCACATGTGAGTAAACCCTATGAGCTTCTATGTGTAATCCTTGCACAGTGTTCTTAGTTGGTCTTGTGTGCATAGAGATGTGGTTTCATAACTACGAACACTTATATTGTCTGTGCTATGGAAAAATCCTCAGCAGACAATTTTTGCAACCATCAGTACATTACTCTGTGCTGAATACATTATCTAACATGTTATTCAGATAGATGGAGCAATCAGGCTCTATTAAAGAATAAATTAACAGACCCCACCACATAAAATCATCCATAATTGATTTAATTTTAGTCAATCAGTCCTTTAAGATTTGTTTCATTGTGCAAATCTAGACTGCTAGCAATGCTTTTGATGCAAGCTTTACATTACATTTACAAACAACTTCAAATTCAACTTCAAATTTATCTGATTAGGGCTGGAAGAGTCCATAGTGTTCAAGTCTAACGGTGGCACATCAAAAGCATGCATGCAGGAGCGGATCTAGAAGGGTGGCACCCTAAGAAAATTTCACTAGATCCGCCCCTGCATACATGTCATTTTTATGGGATTGAGGATTTGTGCACAGTGAATTATTTTAGGGTGTTTTCACACCTATATTTCGTTACTCTGGTCCAGATTAGTTAGTGAGTTTGTAAACCTGTAGCTTTTTCCTGTTGATTGAACTTCAGTGCTGACTATTGCACTTACTGTATATCAGACTGAGACTCTTTGTTTGCTTTTGGCCATGCAGCACATATTTGGGAGCATTTACTCTGGAAACCCTTTTTTAAAATACTCTTTACAGGTACAACAACCTGACTGTTATGTCACTGGTCAGACCACTCAGCACTGCGGCACTAATGTACTATGATATTCTGTTTCTCCGCTCTGCATGGGAACAAGCTGATACACTGAATGCATGCATGTAGGCAAACTAGTTAGATTTGATTTCCTGTTTCTTTTTGTTGTTGTTGTTTTTTCAGTGAGACTAAGTGACTAGATTAGCAAAGGCATGACTAATTGTTCATCTTCCTATATAGTCACATTCTCAGGAATGGCAAAATTCTTCAGAAGGAATGTTGCCATGTTATGCATAAACTAATGCGAGCTCTTCTCCTTACTACTTTTGAAGGCCAAGGGATGTGCTTTGCAAATAAAACGTGACAAAATTCACCTGCTGTTTTTTCTATCTTGTTAAGGTTTGATGTGTGATTCTTGGCCATTGTGTGCTGGCAAATATTTTCTCAGGGTGAATGCTTTTAAGCACCACCCATACTTTCCTTTCCATACAATCCTTTATTCATTATAGGAGAAATCATAATTGCCTGTGACACGCGAGCGCTGAGAAGATCAATATGATCATTATGCTTTAGCATGAATTGAATTAGGAACCCTCATCCGCTCACACAAAGACGGAGACAGTGCACACTGCACTGGTTTATTCATGGTGACAGTGAAATTCAATCACAGAACAGCAAAGGTGCATGTTAACAGTTTAATCTGAATAAGACTATAACAGCACAATGGCAAAATGCTGGGCTACTTCATGCATATAAATATTGCCAGCAGGAGAACTGAACCAAGAAAATGGGGATAATGTTTGGAAAAAGCCGCACTCTCCACCTGTGACTTTACAGACTCCATTATTCTGTTTCTTTTGACTGATGAGTCTCATTCGGGCTCACGAGTGGGTCAATTTATCCCTCATTCATGTTTGAATGATTGCATTATATACGAGCAGTTGAGGGTATGACAGACAGCAGTGTGGAATAAAATACAAGTGGGAAATATTGGAGATAGCCAAAATCCTAATAAATGTCATGTGGCTGTCACTAGTAGTGCTGCACAAGGTTTTATGTCTACCCCAGGGCACTGTGGCGTGGCAGCAAAGTGGTTAACTGAATAATAACAAAGGAAATTGATTTTTACAGGGAACACTGTTTTTCTATACAGATCGCATTGCTTTTTTAAAATTTTTTGTTACTGTTTTTATTGCTTATAACACTTTTATGTAACATGCATTTAGATTTTGCTACTATGCACACTGTTCCACTTAAATGGGTATATGCATTTCACTAGGTTAGACAGAGCGTGCTTGTGTATATGGGTGTTTATATACAGAATTATACGACAGTGATAAATTCTGCTGCTTAACTTGCCTGCGGGGAAACGCAGTTTTAGACTGTGAAGAGGTCATTCAGTGATTACATTCTGTATCAAGGGGTCCTCAGATGCTTACTACACAGGAATCAACTCCCTTGCCGCTGCAACTGGGGGTTGGCGAGGGGCCACAGGGAGGATGACAACGGGGCTCAGAATAAGGAGCGAGGCACTTCTCACAGCTGATAGCAAGAACTCATTACCCCGACCCAAATTAACTGCATCAACAACAGAGAGGAAAGATGGAGGGGGATATTAATGGAGAAAGAGTGAGTAAAAGCTCCATTAGAGGTCCGCTGAGTGTCGTTTTCATCAGAGCTGTAAATAAACATGGCAGGGTAAAGACTTCACTCCCCAGTCGCACCCTATAATTATGCCCCCATCGTTCGTTTGCGCCCCTGCGCTCTTACTAAATTAAAACATAAAGACCAGGGGAGAGGGGTTAAAGTAGGAAGCTCAAGCAGTTTATCTATTAAGATACATGTGAGCTTATATGATTTACTGAGCGTTTTAACTGCTCACTTCCTCAGTAATATCCTGTTGAGTGCTGCGTTAGTGGCTATTCAAAGGAAACTCTAAAATAAGGATCCAAGTCATTTCTGCAGGTAATACCGGTAATGCAGTTAATGTGCGGTGGGGGTTGTGGTGATGAGTGTGTGTGAGTGTGCTCCTGTTAGCAAACAGGGCCTTGGGTGTTTCAGAGCGCTCATACTCAATGGTTAGGGGCAACATTATATTCCAACCCAGATGGCTGAAGGTGTCATCATTTCTCTAACTACTCTACAAGGTTAGATAAGGATGTCTGTGACATGTCTGTGTCACAACTCACTGAAAATATGAACATTAGGTATTGTCCCTATGTTACAAGTACTGAAAACACAGTAGTAAAAACCAAACTGTTGCATCCATGGCACTCAGTATTAGGTAAACGTGACCTTTTCATGCTCAATTCTTCTGTCAGTGCCTGAAGGGAAACGTTTTCTTTCTAACTGCGCGGTGAGCTCAAATCTTCATGGCAGTCCAGCATCAGCACCAGAGCCCAGTTTGCATTTTTCAAACAGTCCCCTGTTTGCACAGAAACAGCTGTGTGTCTGTCAGGTGTGACACAGCCACATGCACCATTTAACATATTGCACTCTTTTAATAACCCATTTAACACACACAGTAATCAGAAATTCAATTAAGTGTCACTTCCTGTTACTTCACATCGTGTGATGTCAAACACCTCTGCTGTTCAGTCAGCTGAACACACAATGCAGCCGAGGCGCTCTATCACTGCACCTTGATGCACACACTGTCTGTGTACATTAGCATGTCAGACATGACTGTATGCGTCCCACAAACCACAATAAGGACTGTGAGAGCTAGCTGTGCAGTCAGTTCCCAGGAATACATAATGTTGATAATAAGGTGTGGTAATGATGTCATGGTCTTTGCAGTGATTTACTGTTTCTGCATTAAATCCTTGAATTGTTGGATGTTTTTCTCCTTTTCCATGCACCCTGTATTTACTCACTGTTTGTCTTCCTTTCAGATGACTTCCTGTTTAATTTCGAAGGTTAATGCTTTTCCTGGTTTTATGTTGGTTTCTGTGTTTTTGTGTTTTTTTCCCCGCCCTTCTTATTGTCTGTCTGAGAGAGAGGATCTCACTGGTACATCTTTGTTCTCTCCATGTATGTTGTGTACCTTCTCTTTGCTGTTTTCTGGTTTATCCTAGCGCAGTTACCCTGTTCTCTTATTTGTCCTTGACTTGAATTGAACTGAATTCATTTTATATAGCGACAAATCGCAATAACAGCCACCTCGAGGCACTTTATATTGTAAGGTAAAGGCTCTACAATAATAAGTGTTCTGAGCATCCTTGAGCATCCTCCCTCAGCAGCAGCCTTTGTTTCCTAATATAATTTTTTAAATTACGCTTCTTTGTTGTCTTGATGCTGTGTTGTCTGAAACATGGCTTCTTTTTAGTGTTTTGCCAACGAATATGAAAAGTTGACTGCCCAGTAGCTCTTGAAAAATAGACCCCTGTTATTCCTTGTATCTATCAGGAATTTCCCCAGGCAGCTGTAATGGTGAAAGCTGAAACATCGGGAGTAACTGTGGAAATTGTAACAGGACAAAAAGAGCTTCATGTTGGTGAAAGAAAAGAAGGTGAAGAGGGAAGAGTATTAGAAACTGAAAGTAAAACAAGAGTGAATCCCAGCAGGATGTTTATTCAAGACAGAGAGCTGTGGTATTGAGGGGGTTAAAAGAAGATTTTCAGTTGACATATTTCTGCAAATCAGTAAGCAACTGACTTTAAATCAGAATCAGTTTGTTTCATATCTCACTCATATTTCCCTCACCTTACTATTTAGCAAACTATGCTACTGTTTTCTAAAGATTTTCTTTTCTATATATTGTTTGTCAATTTCATTAACTAGATATCCTGGAGCCTAAACTAGCTGTCATAGGGCAAGAGGTGGCGATACGTCACCAGTCTATCACAGAGAGACAGACACGTGCATCATTCACAAGAATTTAAATTAATCTTCAGCTAACCTCACATGCATGTCTTCGGACTGAGAGAACATGGGAACTCCACACAGAAAAGCACAAGCCGGGATTCAAAGCCTGAGCTTTTGATGTGAGGTGAGAGTACAAACCACCGCACCACTGTGCTGCCTGTACACACCATACAGATAATATTCCACAACATGTCCTGTAATCACACTATCCATCACACTGAACAAGGGCTCTTAAAACATATTGACACCTAATATTTTACATATTTTAGCACTTCGGACGTCCTAAGAAGATATTTTCATTGTTGCAGGTGTTACTGATGTCCTGTCTTCGATTTTTGGAATTAAACTGCATACTGCAAGAACTGTGGGCATACATGATTCTTGCTAATCCTTTAGTAAAACCACATTCACTGAATGTAGATGCGAATGCGTGTGCTCAGCTGCTGAGGCTTCAATGCTCTGCATTTTTTATCAATATCGCTTTTGAAGAGTGACGAACAAGATATCATAATCCGTTGTCTTGCAGTGCATATATCATACTGGATAGCACATATCACGCTGATCCATTTACTTATTAGATAATATACCCAGGAGCTTAGACACTACAGCATCACATGCTACCAATGTTCCCATTTCTACAGATCCCACAGGCTTTCTTTCTAAAGAATAGTAAAAAGTCTTTTAGCTGTGATAAAGAAGAATATGTGTCGTTTGTATGTGTCAGCTACGTTTTGGTGAATGAATGTCCAGCTGTGTTCAGCTAAATTGCCCTTGTGGGATGTCTCCAGGTGAAGAATGGTGGAAAGCAGGACTGTGTGTTTAGTGCCACATACCCAGCATGCCGTTTGGTTTAGGACTCCCCCTAGAAGCGGCCACCACTGAACCGCCTTGTTGGTATGTATGGTTTGGAATCACAACAGCAATCCAGGGAATCAGTATAACCACAAAAAGTGGGAGGAGGTAATAACGAGGACAGCTAGAGTTTGGAAACATTCATTTTGATGCTTTTCCTGATCTACCCTTTTCCTGTAACCACTAGCCTGCTGTTTCACAAACAGCATCTTTCAACATTCTGATCCTTATTTGAAACATTAAAAGGATGTTAAACATGAAATTATTAGACAGACACTAGCCTTATCGACCAAGATGCTCTACTATCAACTTTCTTTTGTCTTGCACCCACAATAGACACCACAACGCCTTCCTGAGCAGAGTCCAGACATAGCAGGCAAACATCCCAAAGATGCGGCACAAGACAGATTGAAGATCACATATAGTTTTGCTCTGGGCAGGCTGTGCAGAGAAATGACAACTGGAAGGAAAGACAGCAATCAAAGCCAAGCAGCCCTGAGCAGGAAGTGAGCTAGTTGGCACTCGTCAAGTCTTCTCTGTGTTTTTGGAAGATAAATGACTTGGTATTAAAAGCAGTTCTGCTTGCTCCGTGGTTCCAAAGTGACAGTTCATGAGTGCTATGTATCTTTCGTCTGCCATTTGGCACCAGGCAGACATACTTTACCAATAATGTAACATCATAATAACAAATATGAGGGTAAGAATCTGACAAAACATTTTTTGGAACATAATAACTGAAACGGTTGGCTTCAAAAGATTAAAAGATTTTTTTAACAAATAACATGTTCTTCTAAACATCCACCAGATCACAAATGAATCGTTTAGGATAGTGGTTTGGTGTTAGCTACAGGCTGAATAGGCACATTTTCAGAATATAGAAGATGTTACATTTCTAGCAAAAGATTTCACAGTTACATTTTCCAAAGAGATTAAAAGGGTGAATGTATAATGTAACACTATTTCTACCTGGTGGATGTTAACAGCTTAATGGGAAACATTTTTAGGTTTTCGATTTGAATTAGTACCAAATTGCTAAGCTATATATCTGAGGTCAGACTGTGGACTGATTAAAATAAAAATAAGACTAAAACCATAAACTCATTTTATTCTCAAAAGAGAATAAGGAATAAAGTAAACTGAATTTTTGAGGTTTGGACTGTTAGTCACATGAAACAACACATGTAAACTGAATGCAGTCCAACTGCATTAAGCATTGATCAAATACTTCAAAATATTTGCTTACTGGTTCAGACACCTGAACTCTAGCCACTCGCTGTATAATAATCGAGTAATCACAGTTACCTATGCAAAGCTTTGAGAGTTGATACAGACAGACACAGTGAGCTGGCAGCTACCCACGCCCAGGATGTGCTGTTCCTCCAGGCTCTGTAGGATTGGACCACTGCCACCTGCCAAGGCTTCCTCTGGAGAATGGATGTTTTTCAGCTACGAGGATGATTTTGGCAGCTCACACATTGATGAACACCCAAGTATTATGCTTTTGTACGGCCGGTAGCGTTGTATTGTTCAAGAAACATGCCAAGAAGACAAAGACAATCAGAGCACTTAATTACCCACAATGCAAGGTTAAGCTGTATTATTCTACACAATTGTAAGCACAGAATAAATGGAAATAAGTAAAATTGTGTTCTGGCTTGCTGCCCTAATGCAGCAAAAGGGAAAGACAAGACAATCTCCTACCGGATGAGTCCACTGCTTAGCAAAGTAGGTTTGGCAATTCCTACATTGTGAGTGGGTGGCAGCTAATGAAAAAAGCCATAAAACTGATGCGATATTTGTCGTAGCTTAACAACATGGTTTAGTACAGTTGTAGATGCTGCTCTAAAACGCCAACCTACACCGAGCGACCTCTGTGCCACTGTGAGCCTGAAAACAGAAATGTGTATCGATCCACAGCTGAGTGAGCCGTGGCTAAAGGAGACAATCACAAACAACAAGGTGGTGAGATACACAAGAGAAATTCTTACATGCTGATGTGTCTGGGGAAGCAGGAGGTAATATGTGGAGGACATGGTGAGAGCAGAAAATTGGGTCTGGAGCTGTTCAACAGAATGTGACCTTGAGATGACTCCTGGCAGCAGCCAAAGTGCTGACCAAAACCTGGAATATCTCAATCAGCTCTACTGCTCATGTGCCGTGAAATATACTATATGAGTCCTATTTGTTATTAGATAATAGATAAATGAAGAAAAATGTTGGGGTGGGAAAATTGAAAAAAAAAATTCTGTTTTTAGCGCATTCTTCTTCCTCGGCCAAACCCAACACACACATTACCTGTACTCATGGTAAAACAGTTGGTGATGTTGTGCTTTTACTGCATCCTGGAAACACTTGTTTCAACCAGAAGTGCACTTCTTAATAAATTTTGATAATAAATTCTTTTCATTTTTAAACCCATACACACTGCAGCTCCTTTTAACTCTGACATTTGGTATTAAGCACTTTTGTACTTTTCATCACAAACGGCAAATTTTTAACCAGGTTAAATGTGCTTAAAGGTGATTTATTGAAGTCGGGATGGTTTGTGTGAAGGTAACGCTGAAATAAGAAAGCAATAATGTCTCAGTAGAGCATGCTTTTAAAGGATTCAAAATCTTTTAATTCCATGTGTTACATTGAGCACCAATATTTAAGAGAAATTTGATTGCAGTTGCACTTTGTGCATTAACAATTCAAGTACAGAACTCAGGTCTCAGTATGAGTCATGCTTCATTTGACCACTTATGATTACTTCTTTTCAAACCCACCAAATAAAATTATGAAGACTGAATGTTTCTTTTTCTTTAGATTCATGGCAGCATTAAGCTTTTGCTAACGGCAATGCAATCTTTACCTAAGTGCTACAAATTAAAACAACTAATAAACATAGACTACAAACTACACTGCACAATATCATTGTCACAGTAAACTGCCTCCCAGTGAATGGAAATCTTCAGGTATGATTGGTATCAAAGGAAATAGTCTTCTATGAATTTTTATATATTAACCACTCTTTTGTCCTCCTGAGGGGACAGAATGAAACCTGCAGAGCTGAATAATGAAACTGTGCTTTTAAGGGATTTGTTTGTTTTGTATTGTTTTACTGAAGATTTATTAATATGAATGCTTTGTGGCTTCACCTCATTGCAACATTGAACATTTCTTTCATGGCCACCTGTGTCAACCTATACAAGCTGCATGGATAGGGACATTAGTCTTTATTTGTCTATCTGTCAGTCTCCACTCTGTGTTGGCTGTGCCCAGTGATACAGATGACACCAGTGGAATCACAATAATGCTTTATCTACAATATTATGATGGTGTCTACTAACACATATGGATATCAGCAGAGGTGTACATGAACCATGTTAGTTGGGGGAGGGGGGTGAGGGAGGTGCTAACAGCATGGACCCACTGTTCCCCTTTCATATTGGCCTGCTTAAGACAACACATCCCTAATCTTCACATGACCCTTATCTATCTGTGGCAGACCGTCTTTGTGTTTCTGTGTTGTGTATATTTCTGTGGATGGCTTTGGATGTGTGTGTGATCAAGGTGTATCAGTGCCATGGAGAACGAAAAGCAGAGATCATAGTGAGACCATAAAGAGGATATGAAAAGAGAGGAAAACAGTACAAGAGGCAAACAGGGGAGGACTTGCGAGGCAGAGGAAAAGGAAGTAACGAGATAACGATAAAAGAGCAATGAAGAAATAGAGTGAAAAGAAAAGAAAAGAAAAAGAGATCTAGGGGAGGGGAGGATGGTTTAGCTGAAATAGAAAGAGCAAAGAAAGCAAGAGGATGAGCATGAGAGAGATTTACGGTAGACTGAACAGGGACAATCGGTCTATATGATTGGAGGAAGCCATTGTAAAGAGCTCAGATTTTAATGGTACTCTGTGGATTGAGTTTGCAAGTGAATTCAGTATAATAGCTCACAGTATAGTTTCTCTTCTTTTGAAATGCTCAGTCCATTATCTGCCTAATTCCCTTACAGCCGAAAAGACATCAATATAACCATCAGAACACCCAGAAATCAGTGGGATCATTTCTTTCACTGCTTAGGAATGAACAGAGTTTTCTTTGTGCTCATGTGCTAAAGATAGTTTGACTGAGGTAAACTCATTAATGCAATACAGGAAGAGAAGCCACTAAAGTGGAGATAGCCTTTGCCCCTTGCCTCTTTTCCTGTGCTGAGGCGGTCATCCTGATCTGAAGATAAGCAACTCCTGAGAATCAAGCTGCTCTTCGTGGTGTCTGTGAGCAAGAAAGCAGGTATCATTGCCGCAAATAATGTCAAGTCATTTAGACTTGAATTGAGTCTTTAAAAGAGCTGCTTGTTTTGCACAAAACTTGCCAGTGGGGGCGAGATAATTTCACGCTTCATGTGACTGAAATGAGGCATAATTCTCTGAGAGCATCACGATGTCACCTGATTTAACAAAATGTTTGCAACCAGTTGCACTGCATTGAAGACATGCTTTCTGTTCGGGACGGAAAGACACAGACTCCATGCCTGGTTCTGATGTTATCCATGGTTAAAGAATCTTCCAGAAAGAAGCCAAAATCATTATGAACTTCTACAGTGCAAACTATGTAAAGTATAAAAGAATTCATCAGGCTGGAATCTGAAGGCATTCCTTTTTGTCAGACATGCCGTGCAGGACTGTGACATAGCTCATTCCATCTCTTCTAACAAGGGCTTTTTTTTATCCTCTGGGGCATCCTTATCCTCCTCCAGCTCCTCTGTAAATTAATTATCATGTGTTAATTATAGCGAGTACACCTGAGCCCCTGGGCTGCTAGGGCAGAGGCTTAATCAAACACTAGTGACAGTCATTAGCTGTATTATTAAGCCTCGAAGAGCCAAACGCCACTGGAGAGTCAGTGGAAACCATCAGAATGTGGAGAACCCAAAGCCTTGTAACACCCCTATGTACATCCCTCATGCAGTGTTTAAGAGGACGAGAACAGCCCCGCATATTGCTTAACTCTGCCCTCATTGCCTTGGATATCGCATAGAAAGATCTCACCTAAAAAGCTTTTAGTAAAAGACTTTTTCTCCTTTTTCCTCATTAATAAGTCATTCCTCTATACTTCCATGTTTGGCAGCTCTTATATCTCTTTAGCTAACTGATGTGACAGTGCTCTGACATGGTTTCATATGTTGTTGTTTCACACAGAATAGCATATTTAACATCCACATAGTACCTGCAAATGCATTGGCCTAATTCCTATTAGCATATTCATCCCGTTCAAGTGTCAGCAGGGCTGTCTAGGCAGGCTGAGGTGCCCCTTTGGAAATAGAGGAGTATTATTCACATAAGATATTCCCCCTCTTCCCACATATCCATTTTTTTTATTTTTTTTTTTGCTTTTCCTCTCATCTTTCTCAATTTTTTCAATTGTCACAGTCGGCTGCTGCTATATACCAGTTTCTTTTTCCTTCCAGCAAGCATGCTGAACAACTAAACAATTTCTCCGTTTACATGCATGGGGGGATGCAGTATCAGTCATGTGCATTTAGAGACAAACGCACACTGATGGCACGGCGCTACACAAATGACCCGCGGTTCGATTCACACTCGTGGCGAGGCTCTGTCTGCGACAACGTGTAATCACTATCAGGATCTGGCAGGAGGAATTCAAATGCTTCCACACTCCAATGGGTACATTCGCTTTTTTGTTCTTCTGCTGCTGCTGGACACTGCTGCATGACAGGAGAGACAGTACCCACAGAAAGAAGAAATTCCATGTATACTGTCTGGAATTACACTGTAATTCCAATGATAATGCCCTACATAAAAAAGTAAAGGCATTCCTTTTCTTTAGGGTACTATATGTGACCATAACTCTACATGGGTGTGAATGGGTCCCTTTCTGCTCAAGTGTGAAATTAGAAGAGAAGTGTGATGACACTCCTGAGAGTTGCAGGGTGGTGTGTGAGGAGGAAGAAGTACCCAGAAGACCAAAGGAGATGCAAGAAAAGCTTCCACCCACACAGACAGGCCGCGCTGAGGATACAACAAAGTAGTGCTGCTAAGTTGTGCTGTTTTCACAGCTTACAGTTTTTGTCCTTCGGGTGTTTTCTCATGTAATAGGCAGAGAGAAATTTATGTCCCCAATGCATGTCTAAAATAGTCCTTTCACAAAAGTTCCCTTTACACAACTGGTAAGCGAGAAGTTTTTAGCGTCGAGGAATTCCTCACAAAATTCTGCAAAGTAGTGTTCCCCCTCAGGCGCTATCATCACAGCTCAGCTTAGTTATAATTACCAGTGGCCCCTAAGGTCACCCATACTAATTACAGGTGCTACTGGACAGGTAGGCTCTTAAAGGCAGTCTTGCTTAAGCTTCTACAAAGGGCCATTGTCCAACGTGGAGCCTGTCACAGAGGATTGAAGGTGACTTGTTTTAAAAGATGGCAGCTGCTGCCATCACCTCTTTCATCAACTAAACCCACTGTCACTCTAATCAACACTACATTGACCTCTGCTTGAACCAGGTTGCCTTCTTTGAAATATAGAGAAGCAGATTATAAACTTGATGGTACATCCCGTGTGAGCCAAATCCTATGTAGGACACAGCCTAGCCTGGGTGACTGTCAGCCAACAGAACAGACAAGGATGACCCAAAAGTACTACCAAAGATGCTCTACTGGATGTTTCTTTAAACAACTAGGGTAGCTAATTGTGTTGTGGTCAACTAGATGCTGTAAAAGTACACTAATACAAACTATATTCATTTTTCTCTACTAAGAAGTTTTTGAAAGAAGAGGATTTAGTCACCAGAGAAAAATAACATTTAGCAAACATTAATTAAGTACAAGATACCAATATACTGTATGCTTTGATGCCTCTCTCCTTGTATTCCTGTTTTACTTCTTTTGTATTTTTTAATTGTGCCAAAGGCACAAATTTGTACGAATATGCACAAGAGACCAATGTTATGATGAAACCAATGTCCTGTCTTGTTTCTGGGTTACTTAAGGGTTAGAAATGAGAGTAGAGGCTGATTGATGGTGGAACAATATTAACAGATGTGTTGGTGGGACTCTGCAGACAGACACACTGCTGATCCTGTTTGTTACTGTAATATGATTCATTCCTGTCACAATATTAGCAGTATATTTTAACGTAGTAGAGGGCTAGCCATGAGAGCATATGAGGATTATCTTTTTTTTCTCTAAACCCTTGAATGTGGCCCTGCTAGTGACCCAGAACTACTTTAAAGTATAAGTAAAGTCTATGTGAAGTCAAAGCACAGTCAGTGTGTGTTCATATTCTTTAACTTAAATGCTGGGAAAAGGCAAGCTCAGACATTTGAGAGGCCTTTGGTGGTCAGTGACTAAGATCCAACTGTGTCTGTTTTTTCAATTGATAAACCTGATGACTGTCTGCATATCTGGTCTGTCAGGCACATATGCAAATGAATGCATTTTCAGTAACTAAATTATAGTCGTCACAATAATGCAAAGTAGGTCCTTCAGGTGTTTGCAGTGGTTTAGACTGCTCTGCCTAATTCCACTAATGCTATACAATACGGGGCACTGCTCCGCTGGCTTTCTGCTTGTTACAAGAATTTTAACAGATGTCTTTAACTGACTTTTTAATAGACAAAAAAAACTATATATATGCAAAACCTTTAGACTTTTCATTTGTATTTAATATAGCAACCTTCTCCTCTAGTTTTGTTTTCTATTCGTTATAGTTTTCATTCATTGGAATGCACTAGCTACACTGGCTACACACACAGACAGTAAATGTCACAGGCGGTGTTAAGTTTCCAAGGCATTGTGAACGAGCTAGTGCAATAACCACCAAAGGTAAAGACTGATCCTTTTACTTCCTCTCCTCTGTTCACCAATGACAGCTGCCTTTCAGCACGGCCCAGTCCATGACTCACTGAAGCACTAAGGCCTGTTTCTGGCTTTGATCTTATCGTGTCACCAAGCAAAAAGTTCACAAGAGTGGTGAAAGCAACAATGTCTGTCTCTTGACTCTGAAGAAGGGAGTGGTGAAAATATCTGAAGAGTTTAAAGGACAAGGAAATCGTGCAAATGTGCAATCATTCAAAGCCAGTATGGAAACTTCCAGCACGTTTGTCAGGTGAGGTAATTTAAGTGCCACACCTGGATGAGGTGAGGACAGTCAGCAGATGTCCATGCACAGTTTCCTTTTCTCTCTCTACTCTGACTCACAAAGCCTTGACACCACATCACATAAACCTCCACAGCTGTTCAGCTACTCAGGAGACTCGTGCAACTATTTGTCTGTCTGCAAATATCTTTTTCATTTCAGAACAAAGCAAGTGGAGGACAAATTGCTTAATGAACCTGCAAGAAATTCCTGAGAACGAAATGCAATAAAAAAAAAGTAGTATTAATGCGGTTTTATACATTGCTGGGGTTTTTTTGACACAACAATACATTCAATCTCATATCTTGCAACTTTTTAAGGGCTTGTTTTGAATGATGCGACTGTCATTACTATCTCAAATATCTCAAATCAAACCAGTAGATCACATCTGCACTTCCAGAATGTGAATGGTTCAGAAAAAGAAACATGTACAACAGCCTGTTGCGTCTGGTTTTGCAGCCTGTCGTTCTGAATCTGACATCTGTGGACAAGTTCAGAAAGTGAAGTCTTCTCCAGTATGTGTGGCCATTATAAGGGCTCAACACAAACCACTCCACACAGCAGCTCATGATGGCAAAAAGGCTACAGCTGGAAAGTGGACAAGCACGGCTGGATTGAAGTGGCTCACATTAAAGTCGCAATCTGAACAACATTTGAAGAAACGGGTTGGAGCAAAGAGCACAATTTGATCAGAGGGCTTTGTGGGACTCCACAGTGGTTTGGAAGGGCATCCCTGTCCACGTTACCCTACAGCTTGTGATATATTGCACAGAGTATAAAATACATGGTTAAATTTTACACAGTATGGAACCCATCTTATTCTCCTAAACAAACCAGCTCTCAAGGCTTTTATATGACCCACCTCTGTATGAGATGGGGTAGGATAGTAGAACCAATGAGTGCTGTCCTACCTATTCAGCACTCCCCTATCTGATCTCTATATATATCTGTCTTGTTTAGTTGCGTCTTTGACCGGAGTTAAACAAACTCACAGGGCCTTAAAGAGAGAATTAGTAGCTCATAAAGGCAGGACAGAGAGAAGGAAGTACTCTGGGAAGTGAAAGTGATAGAAAGAAAGTTTAATAAACTGAGCACAGGTAACATTATCTGAGATGGTTCGATGGACCCAGCTGCAGTGCATCTACAAGCTACTTTGCAACCCACCTTCACTCCAGCATCTCCCATGATGCTTTATTTGACTTCATCACTTTATTATCTTCTGGGCATAACCTGGAGTCCTGCAGTCAGAGAGTCACTTTCTCCATCTTTGCTTATGTGTATATACTCACAGAAATATGGGTCTAGCAAAAACCATTTCAGGAAGTAGAAAGAAGTAAAAAGCAAAAAAATCTGGAAAATGAAAGGAGGAGGTGCTCATTGATTATTTGGATCCAAACAATTAATCACAGATTGTGAAAGCACATCGGAGAACACATTTGCACAAATAAAACGTAAGGATCTACCTGTGTCTGGACTGCATGTAAAATAGAATGAATGTATACTTCACAACAACCAAATGGCAAACGACCCTCTGAAACACTGTCCTGTTTTATCTCAGAGTGAACACAACAGACTGGATAACAACAGTACAAACTTCACTGTACAAACTTCACCCTGTGTCTCTCCATCGCTCAAAATAACCATCCTTTGAGTCATCACACCTATCAGTGTGCTGACCTGTCCTGTACGCTCTGAGGCCCAGACTGTATCTACATGAAGAATATATAATTACAAGATTCATTCTGCTCAGGGGCCATTATGAGATTACCATCAGATTAACAATCTTCTTCTGGGTTTGGGTATCATTGCAGTCTTTTTCTTCTTCGTTTTATTTGCTGGCTTACTGTTTCTTTCTCTATATGCCTCTCTGTCTGGTCTCTTTTTTCCCCTCTGGCCTCCCAAATGTGCCAGGTTACATGTTCCTGTCTAACTAGGTGCAAGCAACACTGCCCACTATAGAAAAAAGATGAAGCTAGAAGGACAGAACTGAAGAAGCAATGCCATCTGAAAGCCATATGTGCTGGAAAATTTCTGCAATATCTCAAATGTACTGCTTGTATTTTTCTCTGCTACTAATGTTTTAAAATGCCTTTGGAACAATAATGATAGGATATTATGTGGGTTTGTGAAGTTCATTTTCAATCTAGTACTTGCTTTTGGCAACTACTTACAAACCCCGAGTTTCAAGCCTCTGGATAATTTCCTTTGACTGTCCACTCAACCAATGAAGTCTAAATACTCTTAAACAGTAAGAACACCAGCACAATGACAAAGTTTTTCAAACTTCTTTATAACCTTCTTATGGTACTTTTTTAGCTTTCACCCTGGCAGAGGTTCACTTCACATTATGAAGGGGGGAAACCCCTGCAACTAATTGCCAGGACTGTGTGGTTTTCTTAAGCAAAAATGGCCTGAAAATACACGCATCAATGCCCTGATTTAAAGACAGCAAGAGAGCACAAAGAGGGAACGAGGGATGTCACAAAGAATATGCAGAAGTCTCTAATTTCTGAAAATTGGGTTTGATTATTTAAACATTAAGAAAGGATTGAGAAAATTAATATGGAAAAACAGCAAAATCTGTAAAATCCATTTTAAAATACACTTGATAATTTATATCAATATTCATACATTTCTATATTTCTTGCTACATGTACACATGATCAGTTTATACAACCATGATAAAAGGTGCTTAAATCTTAAGTTGCATATGATGTAGCGGAGAGAAGTGCAATAATGTGGAAGACTGTTTTCTTCACACATATTAAGACTGCTTTAATCTCCAAAGAAGAACAATCAAAACCACTGCTTATACGGAAGAGATCGACCAAGAGATCCAAAATGCTATAATTAACAATTGGGAGAATTCATGCAAGGCAGAAATGTTAAATAATACATGTTTTTAAATCATTTTTTTCTGCCCAGTGACACAAATGTAAGATGAACGAAGAGTACAATTCTACTAATATGAGATTGTTGCGTTACACCTGGTTTTATTTCATAACTATATCCTGCTCTGGATAAATCGCACAACTGATTCATATACCTTAATGATGGTAAGGGTCACCAGTGACTTCCAGAACGTTGCATATAGGGGTGTTTTTGTACTTTCAACTTCAATTTAATTCAGTTAAATTTCAATTAGTACCAAATCAGGACAACAGTTGTCTCAAGGTAGACCCTACAATAATACAAAGAAAACAGAGATTTGAGAGAAGTTCTTCATCATTTAACAATTTCCAGGGTGAAGTCTATCTCTATCCCAGACACTAGACAAGAGGTTTGGTGTACCACGCGCTAAGGCCCCACTTGCCTAAAGACTAGCCGGTGATGTCTGGTAACCTCCGTTCCCTCCAGAAAAAGTCTGATTGGCTGGCAAGTATATGCTGAAGGCTGCTGGCTGTTCCTGGTGAAATCTGTTACAAAGATGATGTTGCTCCAAAGACCTCCTTGTGGAAGAAGTGTTAAAACAAGACAGTTTTATTTTACATTTGCTGCCCAGTAAGTTCTGACTTGGCACCCAAGCCAGCATGTTTCAGCAGGTGCAGCTTTGACTTTGAAGGCGCAACTGCTAGCAAACAAAGCAAACACAAAGATGTTTTCAGTGTAGCATTGTATACGTCTTGGCGACCAATGTCACCAAGCAACTTCCCCCCTAGACTGCTAAGCAAACTCTGACAACCAGTCAGGGAAAACTTATTTTTCCATAGTGTCCAGAGTTTGCTTAGCAGTCTAGGCCTGTAGGAATGGTGCTAATCAAATAAGACTAGCACGCTTGCTTAGGAAGCTGTATGTATAACCTGTATGGATGCAACACAGAGTCTGATAGCTGCTAACTACTAACAAACCTGTAAAATCCAAGAATTAAATCTTTTTTTAGCCCTGAAAACCGATAGTAGAGGCAGTTAAAGACTGACAAAATCCAGATTCAGAGGTAGAGGATGTGGTACAAGATGTGAAGAAAGCAAATGACTTTCAATCAGAACATCAAAGGGTTTATTTCATGTAGGAAAGCTATTTTTAGACACAGTTCTCTACAGATATTATCTGCAGGCTGCCACACCTCTTACATAGCTCGAGGAGAAGATAATAGTAAATTACACACCTTGGCAACATGTTCTTTACCTCTACCATTCATTAGAAAAAGAGTGGATTCAAATCTACCCTTTGTCAGCTCAATTACCTTACATTAATCTCAGCTCTTGTGCACATTTCCTAATGCATGTTGATAGGAGAATTCTACAATTAAAAGCATTACAACTGATCCATTTTAGCCAACTTTAAAGTGGTTTGTTTTTTCCTGGCAGATCTTTTATTCTGGTTTCCCATTGGCTGCCCAACTGGTTCTTCTGCCTCACTGTGCCACCCAATTATAAAACATTCTGGAAATGTCCCTGTCAGGCATCCCTGTTAGAAAAACATATTTCACCTGCACAGATCACCTCAAGGCAACAGTGGGAAAATGACAAATTTGTGAGTGAACTGCAGTGAAATGAAGGTTGTGGATGACATCTCTTCTTTCTCTTCATCAGGGTGGCTATGGCTCAAGAGATAGACCGTGTCAGCTACTAATCACAAGATTGGTGGTTCAATCTCTGACTTCTCCAGCCTGGATGCTAAAGTGTCCTTAGGCAAGCTATTGAACTCCAATGCATTCATCAGACTGTGAATGTGCATCAATGTTAGATGGAATACACTCTCTTCATATCCTCTTTTACTATATCCATAAATCTTCTCTCAGGGCTTCCTCGTTCCTTTCTGCCTGGCAGCTCCATATTCAAAACGATTTGCTCAGTGTAGCCACTATCCCTCCTCTGCACACTGAATTTAAAATTTTATTTGTATAATGTCAAATCACACAACATTCACCTCACGGTGACTCAAAGCATGTCCAAACCATCCAAGCCTTGCATCTCAAGCTATGTCTCCAAAACTGAGCTCAATCCGAGCAGTTCCTCGTTTTATATATCATTTAAATACACTAATTTCGAATACTGTGCATTCTTATCACTCTAAATTAAAATCTTATCTCTGCCACCTCCAGCTCTGCCTCTTGTATGTTTGCTAATTACACTGTTTCTATAAATCATACATCATCACAGGTCCCACTACCGTCTTCATCACAAATAATGTAGACAGCAGTGTCCAGGGTTGTCATAAATTACCCCTGACACGTGTCTCCAGTCACTCCATCCTGCCTGCACTGTCTTTTTCACATCTCTTTTGCAGGATGGGTGAGCCAGGCATTTAAACTAATCTACATACACTAACTCTACTCCTTGCATATTCACCTTTCCACTTGTCTTTCTCTCATTCACATGTATTCAGTCTTTTGCTGACTTTCATTCCTCATCAGTGCATACCTCCACCTCTCCAGACTGCAAACATTAAACTCCACACAGACTCCTGCCTGACCTCATCTGTCAGCCTGCCTATCACTGTCCCAAACAAGAAGGCACTCAAAGCCATTCGTGTAATCTGTTACTTGTACCACACACCTCACTACTGTCTCTGTATGTATGTCCTGCACCACCCTCACATACTTTTCTGTCACTTCTGAATTCCTCATGCAGATCCACAGTTTCTCTCTTGGCACCCTATTAAAGGCTTTCTAAAGATCTCAAAAAACACATTGCAACTCCTTCTGACCTCCTCTATATTTCTCTATCAGCACTCTCAAAGCAAACATCGCATCTGTTGTGCTGTCTGGGCATGAAGCCATACTGCTGCTCACTGATCATCACCTGTACTCTAGCTTCAACAGTTCCTTCTCATGTCTTCATGTTATGGCTCATCAACTTTACCTTCTGTAGTTCCTAGAGCTCTGCACATCACCCTTGTTCTTGAAATCTTGTCAACACAATCTCCTTATTCATTAGTAGATTTACATCTCTATATGTAACCAATCTTACTGCTTCCTTCCCTCTTCCAGCCTCCTTTCCAGCTCAGTCTTCCAGTCTCCCAATCGACACAAGTACTTTTCTTCTTCCTTATTGTCCAGCAACACATGCAACCTTTTTCTTTTGGTTTTGCCAGCTTTGTCTGCTATGCATCTAGCCTCCCAGTAGCCCTTACTGTACTTTCTAATTCCATCACCGAGTCTCCTTGTCTAATTTCCTCTGTCCAGAGGATACACCGAACACCTTCCCAATCATCTGGAAACACTGAGCAACCACCCATAGTCTAACTCAACTCCTTCCTGGACTTTGTGCAAAGTTTTTCTCATGGTCCCCGTGCCTCACCGGCTGACTCTGTCTTAGGCAACATGTTGCTTTTGTTTTCATTCTCTCTCTCCTGCTGCGGCGGCGCTCATTGCGGCCTCCCACCTCTGGCCTATGCACCTGTGCTCATCATCGCATCTGTTGCTGATTGCAGTAGTCTAGAGGGCTTCTTAAGATAGCAGACCTATGCTACTCTTCACTGGATCATTGACCCATCAGCGTCAGCCTGTCTGAAATCAGCAAAACAGAATCTGTGAGTCTCCGTGTGATCAGGGACTAACTGGATTTTTTGTTTTTATATGGATCTTCCCCGGACTTCTCCTTGTATTATTGAGCGAGTGAGTGAGAGTGGGCAAGAGAAGCGTCGCAGGAAAGGAGTTGGACGTTGCTGAGAGAGTGGAGTATGTTTTGGGCTTTTCCCCCTTCCCCTCAGACCCTGGAGCCCCGGACTATTTTCTCTGTCACATTTTATGTATTATCACCTGGTGTTTTTGCAGAGGATCCCTAGTCTGCGCCTGAGTCCATTTACAGAACCTTGTCAGAGTTTTTGTCTTCATTTTCTGTATAAGAGTTAGCATACCTCATTATAGCGTCCTCCTTTCCTACAACACGTTGCTCCCTCTGCTTAAAGAACGTATTCACGATTGCCATTTCGATCCTTTTTTACAAAATCCGCCAGCATCTGTCTTTCTGCATTTCTCTCCTCATTACCCATTTTCGCCTCACCTACATGTCCACTGAAGTCTGCTCCAATCACTACCTCTACCCCCAGAGGACACTCTTTACCACTTTATCCAATATCTTCCAGGTTTCCTCTTTCTCTTCTAACTGACATCAAACCTCTGGGGCACCACATTTTCTGGCATCACGTCCACAAACTATGGACGTCGGATAGTCGTGTAGATCATATCGATTGTGGGTCAGTCAGTCCATGACCTATTCTGGACATCTATACGACATCCGAACCGGACCACCAGTTAAGACCAATGACCCAACCTGGACGTCAATATGATGTTCAACATTTAAACTTTGGACTGGGTAATTTTTCTTTAACGTTATGTGGATGTCTGTGACAGGAACTTTACATGATTAATAAAGGTAATATCTTCTTATTTACAAAAATCAGCATTGTTTTTATCAACGTGATACGTATGAATATGGATTATGTATAAACAAACAGGGTTTATTATCTGTTAGCCTATTGATTTATTCAATACATGTGGGTTGTTTTTTTTTGTTATTTTACATCATCCTGTTTTTCTTTAACTGGTTTATTTATTTGTTTTTTTGTAACCAGGTTAAAACGGTCATTAATTAAAATGTGTTGAAATATTACAAACATGGAAATCCATGTTAAAATGTAAAATAATAATGGTTAAAGTATTTCAGAAAAAAATTTGAATTATTTTAAAAGGCGTACAATGTGTTTAATAATTTTAAAAGCAAATTTGCATTAATACGGCAAATTTTTATTTTAGTGAGGCTGGTATCCAGTTTTATTTTAAAGAGCTTTGTCAGACAAAGTGAATGGTGTTATTGGTATCCTACTGTGATAGAGGTTGCGATGGACAGTATGCAAAGTTTGTCCAAGTGTGTCTTGGAGATGTTTGACATTGAAAGACGTCCAGAACAACCGCATTTGGACTATAAATAGCCCATACACAGAGGTCCTATGGACATCAACAATATAAGTTCAGTAGACGTTGAAAAAAAGATGTCGCCTGGCATTAAAAAGCAACCCCTTCAGTGGACCAAAACTTAGGTCCAAAGATGACTTATAAAAGACATCACTCTGACGTCACTTTGTGCAGTGGGATGCTCTTTCTTCACCATAACTCCTGCTCCATCCACCTCCAGTGATCTTGTCTTTGCTTCTCTTCCACCTGGTCTCCTGAACACTACCTCTCTCCCTTTACTAGTCATAGTCCTTCTATTTAAAGTCCCCACTCTCACCTCCACACTCCTGTCTTTCCTTCTCTGCCTGCTTACACGACTTCCCCTTTTCTTCTTGTTTTCCTCTCTGACCAACAGTAGCACCGTTACCGTCTCTATTTGCAAACAGCACCGGAGAAGGTAGTTTTTAACCCGGACCCTGACCGACCCAGTATGCAAATCACATTCTGGATAATAATAAATGTAGACAGATATACTGTGAAACTGCCAGAACCTTTAAAACTACGCTGATACAAATTCTTGGTCATACTCCCCAGCCCTAATACAGCTACCATAAAGCTGTCACTAAAACTAGTGATGTGTGAAGGTGTCTAAATGTCTGAATTTATTACAAACCAAGATGACAGTTTCATGAGTGAAAGGAGATCCTTGGAGCACGACTGTGCAGGTGCTAGTGAAAACCTAGTGCGCATGTGTGCGAGTTCATTGTTAGAAGTAAAATCGGTGTGCAACTGCATGCACAATCATCTGCACTTGTGTGACTCATCCACAAGCCATTGTCTGACATGGGAGACGAGCCCATAGACATTAGCTCGCCTGGATATACACTCATTACTGTTACCTGAAATACATGGGAAAATTATATCAGCTTGCCACATGGAGCTCGGGCGACAAAGGAAATGATGGCGTCCTTTGTGTAAAAGACAGAAGGGGCTGAATTCAAGAGGCTCTTAGCATGAGGGCTGATGACAGGTGTGATACGAGAGTTTTGTGATGGCACACTACAGGAGCCCACGAGTGGTCTGTAAATGTGGCGTGGAGAGGGGGCAGACCAGACTGGAACACTCATAAACACAGCACACACATATCTCCACACACGCGCAGCAGGTTGGAATCACTGCAGCATGTGTGCACAGCATGCTCTGCAGACACGCACAAATACGCAGCTGCTGGCAGCCCGCAGCGAGTGTGTGATTGTAACTCTCTGGGGCTCCCTATCTCATATGCGTGTCCTCAACTAGGCGTGTCTCCCTGTGTGTGTGTGTGTGTGTAAGTGACGGTATGTGTGCACACTCGCCTGCACAGCTGTCGTGACCCCACACTACTGTTTCGGGCTCACCCACCACCACCACCACAGGAGGATTAGCCACCCCACATGCTGAGGAGCACATCACGGCCAATCACATATTCATAGGAAATTCAATTTCTCCGACACACTGGGATGATTTGTGGCATGACATTGAGGCAGCACCGCACCCAGTGGATTGTGTCACAAATTGAAAAAGCAAGCGGAGGACGTCTGTTACAATAGGCCAACATACTGGAGTGTGAGGTGGGTTTATGACGGAGAAAAATAGTTAATGTGTGAGTGTTTCCAGTCCACAGCAGCTCAGCACAGCCAGAATTTGTTGTATCCTTTCTTATGGCCTGAGGGAAATTCATCTGCATATCAACAGCATGGTGCGTCTCTGCCAGCGGACAACAAGGAGGCAATCAGCTTTCTTATTCACACTCTGTCTGCATGCCCTATGCCACGTTCCATTCTGGTACAGATGTTTTCACACCCCCCACTATTACACAGTAGCATGGATTTGTACCAGGTGTTCCCTACCACCCCTTTAGCATCATTAAAATCATGCATCCCATCTATCTAAAGATAAGCTCATCTGCCAGACAGATAGGAATCTTCTCAGCAGTAATAGTGATGGTACCATGGGGACCCACATGTTGTGCAGGCGCTAATTGTGACCTTATTATACAGGTGATGCTAACTGTGTGAAATGCCGATTGGGTTCAAACTCCTAAATTCCCCACAGTGCGATGCTGATTTCACTTCCTTTCATTTTCACAAAGACATTTTCCAGCAGCATAATGGTGTTGAAATTGTGTTGCTGTGTTTAACAGTACAAATGTATGGCAAGGGTCAGGAGGAAATGGGCGAATGGTGAGAGTTCAGTCTGTCTCCACTTTCTATCAGGGTCGATCTCAGTGAGAGGTAAAACTTCTTTGGTGCAGCAAAAATTAGAAGAGACGTGTACAAAACGTAGCGACACAAAGGAAAAACCGAAAGAAAGACGGAAAATGAGGAGCTTTTAAAGATGAGATATTTCCTGAGAGATAATCCTCTCTCTGGGTGGGCGAGATTTTGAGAAGGGGAACCTTTTTATCATCTTTTATTTTGTTACTTTATCTTCTCTCTACCCAGCAGCACGTCTGATGAGTTCTTTTTTTTTACTTGATACCTCCTTAGGTTAGAAAGACAGTGATGTAAGAAGGTTTTAGCTACTAATGCAGTGATTAAGCATAAAGGAAATACTGTAAATAACAGGGATATATCACTCTTTTCTAAGAGCGTCTTCCAAATGAATAAAATGTCTGAAAGGAAGAATGGAAAGAATAACATCCAACACATTTATCTACCTATTAAATTGCCTGCAAACCTTGACTAAACATCCCTGCTGTCAGCCTTTAGCAACAACTTATTAATTAGAATGGCAAATTGCTGTTAAAAACATTCCACATGGCTGCTTTTCTGCGAGGTCTACCACTTCTCAAATTTGGTGCAAGAGTCCACCGCTCGGCTTAATTAATTTGCGAGACCTTTGAGGACTCCTGCAGCTCACACTAAGACGACAGACCTGCTTGCATAATTATCCACCATGTTTACACACCAGCAGACTTTGTGCGCACCTTCTGTGGTGACGAGCAAATCTCCAACCCTTTTTATAAATGCAGCGGGCGTCATCCATTCAGGGCCAGTGTGCCTCACCCAGGAGCTTCAACCTGGCTCTATATATTGGAGGCAGTGCTAATGAGAATGAGGTCATGGGGAATTTGGCAGCCATTGTGACGGATGTGGAGAGAGACACAAGCCAGAGCTTTTCTCCCCCCCCAGTGTGTCAAAACATGCTGAGTGTTGGGCCAGTGGCAGAAGCTGATTTGGGAAATAAGGGCAGCTTCTTGGCAACTGGCAGCCATGTTGGAGGCCAGCTCCAGTAAAAGGATTTATGAGGGAAGTGGGTAGAAAGGGAAAAAAAGGTTTGCTTTATCTTTTCCATTTGACAAACAACCAAACTGATGCAGCGATAAAGGACGCAAACAGAATCAATGAAAATAGCCCCAGTAGTTTTCATTTACACCAATCAGACACTGTGTTCTTTTGCCACTGAATAGCCAGTGACTGACCGCCTTTCACTGGCAGGAGAATTGCAGGAGGAGGAGAAGTGGATTGAGAAAAGAGGCTGTGAGAAAGATGAGGTTTAACGGGGGAAATGGGTTTAACAAGACTGTAGCAGTGCAGGAAAGAATGTCCACCTTCCATGGGCCACTGGAATGGGACAGATACAGAGACAGCAACCCGCATGCATGCATGCATAAAAGCTGAAAAGCAATCCAGTATTGTGTTTCATCAAGGACACAGTTTCTCATCGTAAAGAACTTCCTGTTCTGATGTTACTCAGACTAAGCCATTCTTTACAGGCTGTGTGGGTAGAGAAACAAGGCCAGGTCCAACAGTGACCACATATCTGCTAATGACGTCATTCAGAAAGCAGCTCTGCAGACTTTACTAAGAGAAAGATTTTCTTTAAAGGAATCTAGGCTTAGTTTCAATTAATGACTTTCATTAGAAACCACTGCAGTGACATGACCAACTTTGCAGCAGCCTCAAAAAGCTAGTTCCAATGATGCTTTACTTAGTGCAGCTTGCTCTAATTACTTTTTTTTTTTTTGCTGTGATGGCCAAACCTATGGCAACACTCTAAAAGTCAGTAACTCTCATGTATTCTTTATTTCCTCACTTAAAATAACACTTTAATTTGCAGTATTATTGATTGGTTTGAATACATTGTTTCTATTTGTTACATTTAGTTTACGTATGCATACCAGTTCATTATTTTGTTTGACTTTTGACTAATATTTGTTTCTTTTACTTACCTGCCATGATCCCTGGGAGTTGCCTGACAAATGATGGTAGCCAGGGTTTGAAACCCTTAAATACAGAGGGATAATTGGACTACACCACCACTTCCTGCTGAAGGGGGAGAATGTGTGTTTTCTTCAATTAAAAAAGAGATTTTGTACTTAATTAAATATTTGAGTTTAGGGATTAGTAGTTTTGATTTTCTTATTTGGTGTTAAGTTTAGTTAATTAACAAATCAGACTGTACTGCATTGTTTGCGGTTTATGATTCTTTGTTTAGTGTACCCCCTCGTGTGTCATCATGGTCTGATCAACCATTATATATACCCTGTGTGTCATTCTATGTTTGGGTCAGTTACGGTTGTTCCAGCAGTCAATTTGGGTCGTTCAGTTTTTGCCTAAGTTTAGTTTGTTGCTTTGACCTCTTTTATGAGCTCAAATTTATTACTTTTGTAAATATAATTTTTGGGTTAAATAAAAGAAAACCCTATTTTTCTAATAACTCCTGTGACGACTCCTGCTTTTTCAACTCGGTCCATCACATTTGCCTAGAACTTTATTCATTATACACCAATTCTCCTTTCATTTGATAAATGAAAATCTATCTGAGGTAAATGTACCTGATTTGGTCAAAATACATCTGGATGTCTGAGAAGAGATAAACTTGATTTAGTTCAGAAGTCTTAATTTAGTCTGAATTACAAATAACAGTCAATGTATCAACTACCGTTTTAATAAAACGCTGGAAGAACAATGGCTACCTTTAACATAGAAGTCAGTTTTTAAAAATTCTTTGTTAATATTCAATATTAGTCAAAATTTAAAAAATCCCAACTAAAGGTTTTTAATTCAGTATTCATGCATTCATCATTTGATTTTCCACCAGAAACAGCCCAGATTCATTTGAATTTATTGAACCCATTCTGATGCAACAAGCACTTTGACTAAATGTTTCACAACGGTTGACATTCAAAATTGAAATACGCAGCATTGGTTCAGGTAGACTGTCAGGTCAAGCTCAGCTGCTATCCCATCAGATCAATTCATCTCAGTGCCAGCTTATCTCATCTGGTGGCTCAGCTAATACCCTTCAAATCTTATCCCACAGCTGCTCCACACTGCAAGCCACTTTGCAGCCTGCTTTCACCTGTGCTCCCCCTGTGATGCTGCATCTGACTCAAACAGTGTTATATATTTTGCTGCTAATGCCTGCTCTGTTCTGTGTTGATTCATGCTCCTGCTGTCCTTGCCTCTGGCCTTCCATGTGTGCACATGGAAAGGCGGGAAGTTGTGCTCTCTCCCCCCCTTATGGAAGACAGGGAGGTCCCTGAACGGAGTCCTGCTGCCAAATATAAATTACTACAGATGGAAATAATCTTCCTTTTACTATAGTGACTATAGTGCTCCAGACTAAATGGTGGCAGGTTGACTTTTTATAACAGATGCAACCTGGTCCCAGTAAAAGGCTAACAACTGTGCTGTGTCAGCAACTGAAGACTACCTGTAGAAAATACACCTTAGATTAGGTTTTTCAAGATAGCGAATGATTTCTTTCCTTTGTCTGCATTATTACCCAGATGGCCACGTGTCCTATAAACTTACAAATGATCAAAACTACATTTTCAAGTATTTGTCAAAGTTTTGGGACTGTAATAACTGAAACTGTCGAGGAAAGTGACTTCATGTTGGCATTTACTAGCTGACACCTGATCTTTAACTGGCTAGGTGCATCAGTGGAAACCCTTTTTTGCCTTTGATGAGTAATTGTGTAAAAAAGAAACCCACACAATCCAGAAACATACACGCATCTGGCAATGACCTAAACAATGATCCCACAAATCAACACGGACTTCTTTACAAAAGCAGCTTCACAGATCTCTCCCAGAGAAAGAAAAAGCACCACACGCCGGAAATCGCCTGGTGGTTTGAGCTGCATTTGGCCCTAAGCTGTTTTTCAAAGGCAAATGGAAAGAAAAAGATGATAATGAAAGAGGGGATTAACAAGAGCAAGAGAGGAGATAACTAGTCGGGCCTGTTGCTGAATACACACAATATATATATATATATATATATATATATATTTTTTTTTTTTTATTTTTTTTTTTTAAAGTGAGGGTTAGGGGAAAGCAAGATTTCCTTTGCCAGCCACTGCTGCCCTGCTGGACTGTTGTTCACCTCAGCACGCCAGCTCTGAAGCTCTGTGTGTGCGTCTGTGTGTAGGCAGGGGGTCATCCAAACAATATATTTGCATACAAACAGCCTGTCCAGATTCACAGAGTGGAGAGAAGTAGATGAGGAAGGAAAGGGGCAGGAAAAGAGGCAAATGTGGCATTTTGGATTTTTCTGAAAGAGAAGGTTGGAAAGAGGGATTGTTCACTCTCCTCAGGTGCTGAGGGGCTTTCAAATTTAAGCAGAGTGGAGAATCTCATTACCTGAGTGATGCACTGCTTGTGTTTACACACATAATTCCAAAGAGGCTTCAACATTCCCTCATTCGCTCACCTCGCTTTTTCTTTCTTGGTCAGAATAAAACAAGTTCCAATTGTAATAATAAACAGACCTTCTCAAGCACAGAGGGAGGGTTCAAATGTCTCTTTTTTTCCAGAGCAGGGCTGTCACACAGAGGGTGCTTCAGTAGAATTACTTCTCTGAAATTTTTCCCCAAAGAGAGCACTTCAGAAGGCACGAACAATAAGGTGGAAGGAAGAAAACTGTCTGCCTGTATCTCTATATATGTGGTGTGGGGGGGCATGTATGTAGAAAAGTCATCTACATGTTGTAGCTGTTTACTGTCACCAGCAGGCAGTGTCTTGTTTGTGCTGTTGTTGGTCATTCCCAGCCAGGAGCAGAACAAGTTAGCATATTAAGAGCTGAAATGTTAGCAGCCTCTATCTGTTCTCCTCATGCTGAATTATTTTAAAACTCTTTAAATATTTTTTGCGCTTTTCCCAATCATTTTAAACTCAGCAATCACCTCCTTCCCTGTTGCAGATCATTTTCCAACCAGTCAGCATTCACTGCAATTTCTGGATAGATTGATGACTTTTAAATGAGTTTTTTTGAGGGGCCAACCTAATAATGGAAATTAATTTTGATAGTCAAGCCTGGTAGTAATCAATGCATGAACTAGCTTTCCAGCATCACCCTGAGACAGGATGTTTCTAATGTTAGAGATATTGTACAATTGAATGAAGGCAAACAATTAAATGTGAATGCTGAAGGACACATCATTATCAAAAATGACTCCCTGATTCCTTAAACTGTTACTGGAGGCCAAGGTAATGCCATCTAAAGTAAATACTTTATTATACACCAAGATTTTTAGGTTCAAGTACAATAACCTCAGTTTTCTCTGAATTTAGATTTAAAGAATTACATGTCATCCAGGCCTTTGTCTTTAAGACATGCTTGTAGTTTATCTAGTTGATTTATATTATATAACTTCATGGGAAAATAAAGCTTTGTATCATCTGCATAGTAATGAAAATGTATGCAGTGTTTTACTAATAATACTGCCAAAGTGAAGCATGTATAATGTAAAAAGTATTGGTCCCAGCATGTAAGCCTTAAAAACTTGTTACTAACTGTTGAGTAAAAGCAAGACTCACGATTTACATGCACAAGTTGGAATTTAAAAATGTCAGAGGACACAACAAGGTTGTTCACTGGTGTGGTTAATGCACAATGATACATTAAATCCTGACTGAACCTCTTCATATAAACCAGTCTTTCAGAAAACGTAGTACAAAAAATGAGTCAATTTGTATTTGATCAATTATTTCTTTGTTGTAACAATGCTTCTTGGCAATAAATTTGGTTGGCATTGTCAGAAAAGATTTAGCAAGTTTGTCATTGGCACAACTCACATACTCAACTCTGCTGCTCAACCTGAAAATGCATTTTCCGTACAAATTTGGCACCATTTAAGGGGAAATAAAAAGAAGACATGGGGAAATAGGGTTGAAAATGCACCCAGACAGTTTAGAGGAAGATATTTGAGTAATTTAAGGGTGTGGAATAAAGTGCTGTATTTATGTATGTATGGGTGAATGTGGCTTGGGGATAAAGCAATCAGAGTGGAGGATCATTTCAGATGTATTTGTGTAATTTTGACAGGGTGACAAGATAAAACATCACTCGTGTACATATTCTGCACTTATAATGATTTATTCCATATGACTCACGTGTAGCCTGTGGTTTTATTGTCAGCTTTTTTGCTGATAGAGAAGAGGATTATTGCGCAGTAATAAGTGCCTGAAGGTGAATACGGCGCTGCAGATTCTGCACCTCTGCTCTTCTTTAGTTTTAGGCTTTTGCAACTTTTTGCAGACACCATGATATCAAGGTTGAATCTTGATGTTTCTTCTTAGGATTTCTTGGAATACTTTACCTTTTATCTGCATTTCTGGCCTTTTTTTTGTTTTTTGTTTTGCTATTTGGCCTATATGTGCTTTCAAACCAGAACTGCAGAACAGGTTTAGAATGAAAGAAAAAGAAGAAATACTTGCTTATTGCTGCCTCCATAAATGGACACTTCACACTAAAGTATCCAACCTGCATATTAAAAGCCACATAATCACCCCTGGTATGTATTTAAGACTATTTTTAGGATGTTGCCAACTTCTTCTTTTACACTGCAAACTGAAATCACCTGATGCCACTGTTATGACAAGCTGCACTCCAAACATTAAGTGAACTTGTCGCTGCTTTGCATCATTATTTTCACTCACTGGCCCGCATGTCGTTTCAATCAACCAAAAGTAAACCACACAGGGAGGGTGAGAGACGCAGGGAGAGCGCAAGCTGAAAGTAGCAGCCTGGGAGCCCGTTATATTGTCGCCAGCGTCAGATCACAGCGCATGGCCTTGTCTTTTTCATGTAAAACAACCACTGTTTTTGACAGCACATTTGTTAAAAACCAGCCGAGGAGTATGCAGAGTTTAGATAAAAGAAGCCTCAGTGCACAGTTACTGTTTGCCTGTCTTCCTTTTTTCCCTTCTTTCATTTCCCTTCCTCCCACACATGCTCGCCACCGATACCACACCTCCCATGATACACCGGTGTGCTAATTGCTATCAACATGAATCACTAACATTCAGCCCACTATTTTTTTTTTCAGGGAAAGAGAATTATTACTGGCAAGCTTCATGTCCATCAACACATGGATAATTCCTGTTTTTACTGCTTCGAATCGACTTGTGTGTAGGTGTGTGTCAGTGTGCGAGCACAGCTAGAGAGAACATCATTCCTGAACATAAGTACAAAGTTGCTTTGAACTGCATACAGGTTTGAGTTCAAACCTGGACTTTATCATTAAGGTAAATTTCACCCAATCAGAAAAGCAGGAAAACTATTAAACTACATCTACTAAAAAAAAAAAAAAATTCTCTAAAAAAGTAAAATTGGGTTCCTGGATGTAAACCTGAAGAAGCTCCGTTGCAATTTTCAGAAATCGATTTACACAGATTCTTACGATGATAAAAAGAGCATTTCACAGAATCCTCAGATTAAAAAGTATGCCGTTCATCCACAAGGAATCACCAGAGAGCCTTAATTAATGCTGTTTTAAGTAAAAAGCAAGGGTTTGAAAAATCAAATTAACTGTTAATTAACTTGATTCACTTCAAGGAAAGTCTGAGTGAATATTAGCCAGAAGCAGTGCATGAGTGGGCCTCGTAGAGGCTTTAAGAATAAAGGAGAAAACTTTCGTGATGCTGGTGCTTCTAAAGAATTAAGCACATGTAGATGAATCCACATCGCCCAGGTAAGACTAGTGAATTAAAAAAGATATATAATATAATATAATATAATATTTTCAAGAAGGTATCATTTATTTGAAGAAAGTAAACTTTCAAATATTCTATATTCATTAAACATAAATTCAAATATTTTAGGGTGTTTAATTGTAATTAAATGTATGATTTAAATTTGTGATTTAATTTGATGATTATGGCTTATAGGTCATGAAAATCAGAAAGCCAAACTTTCTTAAGATCATTCTAAAAAAAAACAAAAAAACAATTAATTTACAAATCATTATGTTTTTATATCCTTTGATAAGCACATTGAGTTTACATGGAATGAAATGTTCAACACAAATAAAATTGGTACTGACACCAGTGCAGCATGAAGTGGAGGTGATCGGCTTGTGGCGCAACTAAGGCTTTACTGAAGCCCAAGTTAAGGGTTTCTCAGCTTCCACTTCATTTGTCAGCATATGGAAGCAGACCCCAAAGTCTTCTCATAGATGGCTGCATTGCATGTGTTTCATGTGTTTCGTCCACTTGAAACACATGAAACACAGTGGACAAACCCCCCATCAACACTAGCAAATGCCACGGCATCCAGACTGGGGAAATTAGTTTGTCTTTTTTTTTCTTTTGTTTTTTTTGCAAGATTTCTAGTTGACTCTGAGGTAAGGTGTAAAAAAAAACTTTGGTTAAAAAAAAAGAGTGATAAATAAATAAAAAAACATAATGGTGGAATTTTAAACTTTGTGCATTTACTGTGTATTTTTCTATTTGCCTCCATCAATCGCCACCAAAAACAAGGACAATTCCTCTTGATGCCTGGCTTGCATGAAAGGCTTCATGCTGTTGTTGCACAATTGGCTTACAAAAGAAAATGAAAATAAACCTGGTCCACAGGGAGATGTGGGATTCAGATTCTGAGGGGGGCTGATAGAAAGGCAAAGGCTTAGCACAAAGGAAAGAAGATCCAATCTCTAAGTGTGTTACTGTGAACGTGAAATACTGGAGAAACCCTGCTGGACTGCATTTCACAATTCTCAAAGGGGCGCTATAGGGAGAGCTTTCCCACTACTCCAGCGGCTGCATGCAGGCAGATATTTCCCAACACCCCTCACACACACACAATATACAAAAACCTACAAAAAATACAGTAATTATATATATAACTATACATTTTAATTGCCATAAAAACTGTGTCAAAAGTTAACTGGCTTTTTTAAGACTTATTTTTTAATAACCTGTTGACAGTTTTTTTTATTTACACCCAAAAGGATAACAGTCATGACCAGTGAATATAACATAATAGAATAGAATAGAATAGAATAGAATAGAATAGAATAGAATAGAATAGAAATGTTGTGTGTAACATTTATATGTGAAAAGTTCTCCATGAAACATCCTGTGGGGAACTGGATGGATCTGAGGACAGTAATTGATCATGAAAGCATTTATCTTCTGGACACCATGAATATAAAGGTTTAGTCCTATGAAGTCTCTGGTAATGAATGTTAATCTAATATTGTGTTTGTCCTAACCGTGAGAGGGGTCAGCAGACCACTAAACTTATAATGAAATCACGCAAAGACAACCATGAATCCAAAAACAGGAAATATCAAACTGGTCGTCCGTATATCTGGCTTTGCTGAGACAAAGACTAACAAATATTGTCAGAATTCAATACGATGGTTGCCTCAAAGCCAAAGGTCACATTCCTTTGTTTCTGAAAAGTTCACGCATGGAGGTACAAGGGCTTCACCTGACAATCTCAATATGACTGGCACTTATTTATGCCAGAGCTCCACATAAAATATGCAGGATCTCAGAGACGTGCATGGTGAGGGCCATTCTAAATTCATATCAGGATTCAAACCACTGGAAGACCCTGACAGGATTCCAATGTGGGTTACCTGGGCAACACGAACAGGAACTTTCGACCATGACAGCTGAGCTGCAGAAGACGTTGAGGGGAGCACAAAACAACAGGGAACGAAGGAGAAAAGAGAGCCCTCTGTTTACAGGGACAAATCTGGAAAAACAATTAACACATGCTGAGAATATTTTTGCACCGTAACAAAGGACTGAAAATTTTCAATGTTTAAGCAGACGAGGGGCTTTCTTGTGTCCTGCAGGTGCCAACTAGCTGCTTTGGCAGCCGCTCTGGTAACCAGTATCCCTCTGATCCATCACATGTACAAATATACAAGTAAACACACATCTCGAGTAACTTTGAGAGTCTTTGAAGGTTTCCAGCCTGAAAACAAGTTGATGAGCATACAAGAAAAGAGAATTGTTGGATAACAATGCCATCCTTGTAAACATACAGCAATACAGCTCTGTGAGCACTGATGCCAGTAGCCTCAGAATAGCCTGCGACTCAAAGGTAATTTGATGCTTTTATTTAGCTCCTGGGCAACCAGCATCTGCCTGGTGTCACTGAACACTTAATTAGACAGTAACACTACAGTAGCATGCTGCTCCATGCACTTTTCCAAGGTCTCGTTAGCAAGTCAACCATAGCATCGAATCGGCAAACACTACCTACCGCCAAGTGGCAAAGAGCAGCCGTGTGCCAACACTGAGGAAGGCTTCGGATAAAGACCTTATTAAACAATGAGCTTGATGGTCTGCTGTGCTTTTATTTTTCAGATAATTTGCTTGCTATTGTAGTCCGTGTTAATTCTGCCAATAGATATATGCACATCATGCTTCCCACTCAGGACTATCACCATCCCTCAGTGCCAGACAGCCAGATTAGATTTAAGTGACGTGGTTTTGAGTAACTTAGCCTGACACTGGTTTAAGTTACATATTTATGTTGGTAAGTTTTTTACTTCAACCACCTAAATGGCTATAATATTTGTAAAGTAAAAAAAAAGGCAAGTTTACTTAGAATATGTTTGTCATATCATGTATTTTCACTTAGTATAAAGATCTCCACTGGCATCAAAAGTAAGGAAGCACCTCGGTGAAGGTGCTCTGAAGGGAATTATAAGAAATTATAACCTCACTCTTTCACTGTGATTAATGGATTTGGTCACAATAGCTATCTATTTTCATGATAAAAAACATAAATCATCAAAATGTCAACTGTCATGTTGTAGATGGAGTTAGCATGAAGCAATAATAGTGTAGCCTCAGATGATTCCCGTGTTTTGCATGCTGGAATATTGTTGGATACACAAAAGAAATTCTGGTCACAATCTACTAAGAAAATATTCAACTAACATTATTATTCTACAAAAGTGGCTTAGACTTTTTGTAATTTAAAATATAGCTTTTGGAATATATATATAGATAGATAGATAGATAGATAGATAGATAGATAGATAGATAGATAGATAGATAGATAGATAGATAGATAGATAGATAGATAGATAGATACATACATACATACATACATACATACATACATACATACATACATATATATTGGAATATATTTAATATTTTAAAACAGTCCTGGGATGACATAAGATGACAGAGATACATCTTCCAAACCCTTACAGTAGCATTATGCACAGTAAGCATCAATTGACAATGAAGCCAGGAGCCATTCAGTACTGTGGAGTGACATTGTGACATGTTTAGATGTGTCCTGAAGGCCTTGCTGGTTGGCAAGCGTGTTGTGGTCATAGTGCACTTTATAATTTGGAGACAGTGTGGGATTCATTTTAAACAAAGATAGAGGGGAAGTAAGCAAACAGCTCTGATGATTTACAGTCTGGGCTTTGGAGTATCTTTTTAAGCAGGACCAATGAGGACAGACAAGATAAATGACGAGAAAGGCTCTCCTCACATGTGCAAACAATTTTCCACCGCAGAACAACCAGGGGCCAAATGAACTGTCTGTTCAGTATGTGAAGCGTGAACAAATGCCTTTCACATTGAGTCAGGCCCCAAGAGACATGGAAAGTGTGTGTGTGTGTGTGTGCACGTGCATGTTAGGGTATGGCTACGTATTGTTACAGCTTGGACGTGTGTGTGTCTATGTGTACACACCTGCACAAGCCATGATTTTGCATGCAAATAAAGGAAAGCAACCTTATTATGAAACCGGCTCCCTCTAAATACTCTATTTAAATTCAACCAATGTGATGTTTAGATAAGACGTATGCAGCAGACAGATAATCCCTGCACCCAAGTGGCTGAAATGATGCATGCAATCTGAAGATGGTGTCAGCAAGATATCCAATGGGGATGCTGTGTTAAAGGTAGTATTACCTAATATTCTGTAAATATGCAATGCAAAAACAACAGTTAATGTTTATGATACCATTGATATTAATACTATCAATTGAGGAATAGACTGAAAATGGTGAAAAGAAGGATGAGCATACTTTAGTTATTCTATGTGCAATGACAAGGAGCATGACAAAGGTAAGTGGAAACAGATATTCACTGCTGTAAGCTTCTCACTTTGGGGAGCTGTGCATCACTTTAGACTTAATTTGACTCCTGATCTAGAGCCATCTTTAGGTTGACATTAGGATTTTTAGTCGTGCTACTACATATTCGCTATGGTTGCCGGTTCAATTCTAGCCAGAGGTAAGAATCCCCCTTTGGGCTTGCTTTGGGAAGGGCATCTGGTGTAAAACTCTGCCAAGTCAAACATGCAGCGCCAACAGCTGTGGGACCCTTGTGACAAGGAAGCAGCCGAAAATAGCTTTTAGTCATGCTACTGAAACTTGTACGTTAGCTTTGGGCAGAGTAATGTAACATGTAATTAAATAGATTGAGTGAAAATCTGTCACAATCACTTTGAGCTAATATCTGACGGATGTTCTATATAAAAAGTTATTTGGTTGCATCCCTAATCAGTAATGTGGTAATTGTTCCATAACGCAGCCACAGGGCAAAGGGCAGGGTACACCGTGGACAGGTTGCCAGGCAGTCACAGAGCCAGCATAGAGAAACCGACAACCATTCACGCCTAAGGGTGACTTCGAATCACCGGTTTACCTAACCTGACTAACTACAAGTGTTTGAGCTGTAGGAGGAAGCTGGGGTACCAACATAAACAGGGGGAGTGCAGGCACAGTCCACCCAAAACCCTACGGTGGCCCCTAGAGACAAAGCACATACAAACTCCAAAACACGTACAAATTCAAAATCACGTACAAACTCAAAAACATGTACAAATTCAAAAACACATACAAACTCAAAAACACATACAAACTCCAAAACACAAACAAACTCCAAAACACAAACAAACTCCAAAACACGTACAAACTCCAAAACACAAACAAACTCCAAAACACATGCAAACTCAAAAACACATACAAACTCCAAAACACATATAAACTCCAAAACACATACAAACTCCAAAACACATGCAAACTCAAAACACATATAAACTCCAAAACACATACAAACTCCAAAACA
>VUQR01016774.1:0-22215 GCA_015108515.1 Hemichromis elongatus
TGGGGCAGAGGAAGAAAGTTCACTGCAGACCAAGAAACCCAAATAGTCAATATGGTGGCTTGCAAATGATTCCATAAGGCTACATGAAATTCAACAGTGCGTAATTGAGGATGACACCACGTCCCAAACATACAAAATGTGAGCATTCCTGTATTAGGTTGTGTACTTGCCCGCAACAGAATCTGAATGAAACAAATCTACAGAGTACCTTTTGAAGAAACAGCGAACGTGTAAAACAGCTGCGATATGACGATGTGCAGGTACGCTATAGTACCACTGGTGCTGGATCTGGACGTGCAGACTGTAGTGCTGTGCATGTGCCTGCTGTGCTGAATGTGTTTGGTCTTGTCTGGAGAGTGATGGAGCTGGAGGCAGATGCCATGAGGCTGGTTTTCCCCTCACTAAGACGAGGAGACGTGGCAGGAACATTATTAGACACCCGGCCATAATCAATGTCCCAGGACAACGTGGTGGTAACATAACTATGTGCAGCTAGAAGTCAAAACAGTGTTGTCACCATCATGCAACCCTGGGCCCATATAACACTGCACACATTGTTACGTTCTTGGACCCCTTACATAACATGCTCACTAATGTTCAGAGACCAGAGCAGAGCAGATACGTCATCATATGGGACAATGTTAGTTTCCACAGGGCTGCTTTGGTCTGCAGCTGGTTTACAGACCACGCACTTCTCACTGTACTCAACCTCCCCAATACTCTCCATTCTTCAATCCAATTGGAGAGTTCTTCTCTGCCTGGCGCTGGAAGGTCTATGACCGTCATCTTCACCCTTTTTTTTGTGAAATTACTATTTTGTTTTCTGAATTTGTCTTGATTTTGATGAGTGTGAATAAACACCAATGCTTGAAGTTTGGATCCTTGTATGTTTACATGATACTATGACAAAAGTATGACCTCAAATTGACATCTGTACACAGAGAAAGCAAAAGCCAGATGTGTTTTGTATTCATACCATCAGTGTGCAGTTGGCGCATTGTGTGCTTAGTAGATGATGGCTTGTGTGTACTGTTTGATACGAAAACACCATTTTTAAGAAGGTGTGAAGAGTTAATCTAGCTGTGTTCGCTTTTGCAAGAGAACTACAGTTTTGATAATTGGGTGAAAGGTTTTCTTATTTGTGTGTAGAGTTTTGCAAAAATAGCCAATAGTTACAAAAAATGTGCTTAAGCAATCAGAAAAAAACGTAATATAGCGACGCCTCTTTGTTTTGAGTTGTAACAGGCTGATTACACGTGAGGGGCCTGTGAAGAAGACAGTGTGTGTACAGACATTTGGACATTTTGATCTGCTGTGGAAAGACAATGTGTCCCTGTAAGTCATTTGACTGATTAGTAATTTTGACCCCTTTTTTCCCTGGAACCAGTTCCATGTATATTCCATGTGACTATCCTCAGCGTATTCATGTTTAAACTAACGGGTGGAGTGTTGAATGTTTATTAAAGTTTTTTGTGTGTGTCTGTATCTGTCTTGTACGACTGTATATCAGTGTGTGTGTGTGTGTGTGTGTGTGTGTCTCTTTGCTGTATATTGGTGTATTTGTGTTTGGTATTGTTACGGCTCGGTGAGGGTGAGCCGTGTGGAGATGAAAGGGAGGATCCAAACGCAGGCATACGGTGAAGGTGAAATGGTGATTTATTAAACATAGGATAATAACAAAACAGCAACAGGACCTAAGCTAACTAAACTGGGGTAAGCTAAACTGCTAACACAAACACACACGCGAAGGAGGGAAGAACTGGGGCAGATGCGGGCAGGTCGCAGGAGAGCACACGGGTGGAGCAGGGTGAAAGACAGCGTGCATTGACGGGTAGATACACAGACGAACCAGCAATGACCAAGAGACAAGACACAACTTAAATACACCGGGAGGCACACGAGGAGATTGCGAACAGATGGGGAACACAGCTGGTACTAATGAGACAGAGGGAACAAGGCAAACTAAACACATTCACATAAGACGCAGACCTTCACAATAAAACAGGAAACAAGAACACGAGACACGAAGACACAGAAACAACACCCACACAACCTCTACAACAAAACCCAAAACCAGAACCACTATAATAATAAACAATAAATCACCAAAACCCCAGAGAACCCCAAAACATTCTATAATGCAAAATGTAAATGAAAACATAAGAAACACAAAAGCTGGGTCGAACCGATCCAGGACCGTGACAGGTATGGCTGTTACTGTGCTCTGTGTTTATCTAGTAAACATAATGGTAAGTGCAGCAAGGGAAGAGAAAAGATGTGAAAGTTGACAAAGGATAAAAGGTAGAGCAGCAACTAAGAAAACAATTTTGAGTGACCTAAAATCAACAATGATAACAACAAGAAAAACAAAACAAACCAACAAAAAAGACTGTTGTTTCCGGGTAGTCTTCTGCCTTTTATGATATTCCTGAAGAGTCATTCCCTTGGTGAGGGATCTCACTGACTCGTCGAGGGTAGCATTTTTAGCAGCGAGTGTTTCCACCTGTTATGGTACCTGGGTCTGGAGACCCAGTGGTAATTGTTTTGTTTATCTTTATTCCTTGATTTTGTGTTTCAGTCATTTATTTTGCTATTTCTACCTCCCCTACTTATATTTACTAGTCTTGATGTGTACTTCTAAGTTTTGTTACAGTGCCTTTCCTGTGCTCTTGTGTCTTGTTGTCTCAGTTATGTTTTCATGTTTGTTATTTTCAGGTCTTGTCTGTGTCGTGTGTGTGTGTGTGCGTCTTCGAGGCAACTTTGTTTAAAGGACGGTGTTCCTTTGCTGCTAGAGGGAGTCGGCGCCTTGTTAACTGGTTTCTCCATAAAAACATGCTCGTAACGCATCAAACACTTAGGGTGAACATTTCTACCTTTAATTGGTAACAAAGTCAAAACAAGCTTTAGTGGCATTTCACACTGACAGCTAGCTCTACCATTGTCCTTTTGCTTCATAAATGTCATACTGATATGTGACCTTTCACTGTATCTTTTTGTTTTCTTTGGTGACCTGCTGGCCATTTTTACTAAAATGTCAATAAATACTTTGTGATGTAGCTGTTGCCTTGGTGTAATAGAATACATAACTAAACATTTAGGTCCTATATTATGGTATAGTGAAGAATAGTTAACAACAGATTGCAAATAAATGCTCGATAAATAAATAAAAAAAAGTGTGTCAATAAAACAGTGTTATCCAGGAGTAAATTGGAAAGTGTGCATTTTTAAACACTAGCTTGAGACTCTGGAAAAGTAACCTTTTAACACTTCGCTGAATAAAGATTAACTCTGAAAACTGTGAATTTCAGCTCTGGATTGATTAAAGATTAACTGTGTAATTCAACTGTGAATATCTACAAGGTTAAAAAATGCAAATAAATTCAAGTGTAACATTTAACACAAATCTGGCTGTGAAAAGTTAAATTTAAAAAAAAATACTAGTTGTCAGTTTTTGTAATCGAAATTATGATCTGAATGCACTGTTGTGCCAAACACTGGTTGCTTTTACAAGATGAGCTATAAATTCTATATTGGCCCCTCTTGTTCATGTGTGTTTATTTATTTATTTCTATCATTGTTATATCCATTATTACACATTATGGTGTACGACAACGTCTAAGCTGACAGGCAAGAGAAATAATGTAAAAACAATAATAAAATACAAGAAAATATAATAGAAAAGCACAATATATCTCACCAGCCACTGTAACTGTAAAAAAAAACAAAAAAAAACAAAAGAAATACACCAAAACATGTGTGTGTGTATGTGTGTGTGGTATGAATGAAGACTTACTTCTTGTAAAGTCTTTAACATCTAACAAAACCATGTACAACCGAGGGCTCTTACAGATCTTACAGCTCTTCTCGCTCGGAGTCAAAGCGCACACCTCAGTTGCCTTTACCAACAGCCACAACACAGGAAATTTTATACATCACATCTCCCCTCGTAAACAAAAAAACAAAAAACCTGCCAGCACTTCATATCATATACCTCATACACCATTACTTAATATTGCTGCACATTACCCAATATAATGTAAAATACCATTCATTCTCTTTTCAGTTTTTACACATATGTTTTTATTTTCCCTAAAACCGTACGGACAGTGCTTAGTCTACTAACACTTTTTGTTTTTACACATAAACTCTTGTAAACACACATCTTTAGCTCACATTGTGACTTGTATTTATACTGAAATTCTGAAATGTACCAAATATTTCAGAAACATAGACTCAAGTCACAGGTCAACTGATTTATTCTCGCTACCTGAACGAGTGACGATGTCTGATGGACATGTTACTCCTATCAAAGTGTTGGTCTGATTCCTCACACTGTTCCTTCTGTTATAATAAAATGATTGTCTCTGTCTCTGTCATCTGATTTCACTACTTGTCTGGCCATTTTAGATTTCAATTCTCAGACAAGGTGGGCAAGATTATTCAGATTTTTCTTCTAAACATCAGCACAGTAAATGATGTTGCAGTAGCTCCATATATCATTAGAGCTAGGAGTGGGTCTTCCTGCCTGAGGGTAGTTTTGCCAACCTGGACAGCTCTCTCAGGGTGTCCATTACTCTGAGCATAATGGGAACTAGATGTTACGTGTAAAAAATCATACTCCTCACTGAACTGTTTAAACTCATCTGAAATTAGCTGAAGGACATTATCACTCACCAGCACATCTAGAATAGCATAGCTTGCAAATGTGGCCTTTAGTTTTTTCCTTAGTTTCTTGTAATCACACAGGTCTACCCTTATTTTCTGCCATAGTCTGGAGGGTAACTCCATTAGCATTAGTGGTTCCCTCCCTATTTTCTCTGCAAAAGTACTTTTGAGACAATATCCTGTGATATTTGTGGCCAGTGGCCACCATAGAGACTGACTAGGTCTCTCCCTGCACATCAGAAATCCTTAGTGGCCTTCATGGATCCTGTCTATCATCCCTTCCTTAACCCAGTAATAATAACAGTACGACTGCCTCTGACCACTAATCCATCTATCTCAGATAGAAGTTCCTAATCACCTGTTTTGCATAACCTGGCCACCCTACCTGAATGTATCATTCCCTATCTGAAGCTTAGTCAGTTTCAAGCCTGCAGCTTGGATCACTCTGAGCAATTTCCCCATGAACAAGGAGGTCATCCATGTACACTTCAGTTCCTTCAAGTCCTCTTAGTGTTTCAGTTATTTTCCTTTGAAAACTCACAGTTCTGAGCGAAGTCAGACAGAGCCTTTATATATGCCTCCACTTCCTCACTGCCAACTGACTGCACTTATAGAAGCATGCCCGCTTGTCAATCAGGTTTCTCCTTGGCATGAAATAGTCGTTGAACTTCTTCAGTACAGCATCGTAATTTTCTTTTTGTGTCTCATCTTCATACTCAAATGAGCTGAAAATCTTTTCTGCTTTGCTACACATCGCATAAATTAGAAAGCAAACCTGGACTCCGTTCTCATTTAGGTCAGTCGCCATGCTGAAGCGCGTAAACCTCCACTTCCACTCCAGCTATTCACTTGGGTTGGTGAATTTAAACTCATCTGGTGGATTAAACCTGGGCATGGTCTCTTCTCCTCACTGGGGCGGCATTTGACACCATGTATTGTCTTTTGAAATCTAAAAAAAAAAGGAATGACCCGGGGCTCTTACAGAACACTTCTTTATTAGTTGAACAACTTCTTCTGGCCCAGAGTCATGGCGCACACCTCAGTTGCCCTTACTGACAGCCACAACATGGGAAATTCCATATATCATACTACCCACATCCCAGACAGAGTCAGTTCAATTAAATTCAGTTCTACTTTATTTGTATAGTGCCAATACAAAGCAAAAGTTGCCTAAACAGTGGCTTTAGGGCAAGACCATCCCATTTAACAGCTGCTCTCTTCTGGCCTTTGCGGGTGTTTGGAGCCTTTGAAGCATGAACAGAACAGAAACAAAGCTATGGAGTTTAAGACAAAGTGCCAGCAGACCGAGCCTTCTAACAAAATAGCTGCATAAGCAGGGCATTTATTTATAGTTTAATATTAACTTATACCAATAAAGTAAGGGAATGATGTGAGGAAAGAAATTGACATCAGGTTCTATAAGGCCAAAACAATAAAATAAATAAGTAAACAAACTCTTGCTAGAAAGAAATGAAATACAAAGTGACAGGCTGAAACAAAAATACAACGCCTAAGCTTTACAAACCAGAGTGTGCTAACCAAAATAAATTGCCTGTTTGAACTGCAAACTGTGTCAGACAATGCACGTTGGGTACCCACAATAACTTGCATATTACAGTGACGTTTAAATCCAAAAAACTAAGTAGCTAAAATACAGTCAGCTTTGTTAATGCAACTGGGGGAAAAAAGTATTTGCTGAAATACACAGTTTAAAAAGTCAGAATCTTTCCTGCTTTGTCTGCATGCTTCATAATTATTGATAATTTGGTGTAATACATAGCCTTGCCTTAAATTGTGCAGCACTTTTCATTATTGTTGTCTGTTTCGTTATTTCACAGAACGTCATTTTCAAGATGTGACAGAAGTAAAAGTATCCACTAGGTGTCACTGTGGAGATGTGTTTTAGATTTCATAACCTTGATACAATTCAGGCACAACTGCTTAGAGCATTTCAGTGTTTTGCAAACCCCTGAATTATTGAGACCTTTTTTATGCCTGAATGATTCATATGCATTTAAGTAGCTTAACAAGCAAAAATCTCTGTAAATATGACAGAGAGAAATATCAGCCAATATCCTCAAAGATCACCAGAAAGCTTGGAGAACTATTGCTAAAAACCACAAGAAGAAAGTATGACTCCTCTGGCTCCTCTTTTTTGTTATTAATATAAGTATAAAAATTCAGTTCAGCCAGATGTCTGACTTTAGCAAACATTGAGTAAATTATGAACATTTTCAAATACCAGTTAATTTTGGCTCAAAACCATCATATCAAATTACTACAGTGATCTGTAAGATTTTATATTTCAGAGATAAGCTTTCCAGCATTTACCTTTATTATAATGCAGAAACACTTTTTCTGAGAAAATGTATTATTCCAAACAAAATCACTCTCTGGACTATGTGCCTTTTGTAACAGTGAATCTGCTAATAGGAGTCGGTGACTAGGACTAATAACAAGGAAAACTAGGTCAGTTAGTTTAGAGTAAAGAAATTTGCTATAACGGTTCATGACTCAGGTTCTTTAGCAATGATTCTCTGCATTTCATTACAAGGAAAATTATTTGGTGTCATTGAGTTCACAGGAATGAGACAACCGACAGCACCATTTTCAAATATTTGAGTTGTGCGCCCTCTGCTGCTTCATCGTGAAAGAGCACCTCTGACCAGGGATTGTCTCAACAATATGATCGTCTGCACACAGCAACAATCAAAGGACAGTGTATATGACTCTTGTGCCAATAAGTGCCCTTAAGGAAAGGTTTGGTTTGGTCTGGATCTTTATGATCTTTTTTCTGTTATAAACTTTCCTCTGTGCTTTTCACTGTCGTTAGCGTTTCAATTTAGAATTCAGTGTCAAAAGTATTTAACAGGTGATAGTGAAAGTGAAATACATTCAGCCCAAGGCTCTTAAGAGCGTTTCCCCACAATGTTTAGAGGAATTTTTTATTTTGGTCTGTAATCCTTGGATTACCTAAAGTAATAACCCAGAAATAAGTTAAAATAGTCAATCATATATCAAATAAAAGGAGACAGAGATAAAACAACAACATAACATAACAACATAATGAGATGAGGTAAAATCTTTGTATCAACAGAGCGATACTCTGCTTCCCGAAATAACCAGTGAGGTGCCTTCTAAGTTGAGGTTGACGTTATCTGTTGTTTAACTGTTCTATCGTTATAAAATCATTATGTGGAAACTACAAAATGAAGAAAGAAGGGAAAAAAATATCTGCCAGCACAGTGGAACAGTGATTGACACTATAGCCTCACAGCCAGAAGGGCCTGAGATCAAATCTACCATCCTGCCAGGGCCTGTGTGTAGATGGAGGAGGGAAAAAACTCTTCAAAGAAGAATATGTCTCTGTCATGTATTACACCGATATACTCGTGCATATGTATGAGCTGTGTATGGAGACTTTCTGTTCTCTGATTATTGCCCTACAGTCAACAAATCCCACTTTTTGGCAGATTCTAGCATATTGGAAAATAACTCTTTTTTGTGTTTTCCACTGTTGTCTTGCGATTATGTCCTTTTATAATACACCAACTGATATTGAGATGGCTCAGGAGATAGAGCAGGCCATCTACTAAGTAGAGGTTCAAACACTAGGTTCTCCAGTTTGCATGCCACAGTGTCCTTGGGCAAGATACTGAACCTTGAATTCCCTGTTGATTGGCATGTGAATGTCACTTAGACAGAACTCAGACATAGAAAATGTATGAATGAATGTGGGAATGAGACCTGTTGTATGAAGTGCTTTGAGTGCTTAAGTTCTATGTAATCAGACCGCTTATATTAGGAAAAGCTAGCAAGGAAAAAGAACAAAAGAGAGGGAATAAATAAATTGATTGAATTTGACTTTATTTATCACCTCAAGGAAAACTGACATGGTGTGGCAGCAAAGTAAAAAGTAAGGAAAGTATTAATAAGAATAAGCAAAGCAAAAACTACAGTGTTATATTAAAACATTAAGCAAATAGATTTAAAATTTAAAATATTTAAAATGCAGACTATACTGCAACATCAAACAGATTTTGTATGCACTCCATATCTTTATCACCAGTATATATATATATATATATATAATCCAAGTGTTCATGTCATAAATTGTGTGTGAGGCAAGAAGGATTGGACCCAAATGCAGACCCGTTAGGCAAGACTAAACAAAAGAAAACAGCTTTATTGCAGGAATGTCAAAGAAATTCAAAACTAACCTAAACTGGGAATACTGAAAGCTAAAATAAAAGACAGAAACACACAGCCAGGAAAGAGGGAGATTGTAACAACAGACAGAGGGAAACAATGGTTTAAATACACAAGTATCATGAGGGACACACAGCTGGGGCTAATCAGACATGACAAGACAGAGGAAGCAAAACTGAACAAAACACGCTTGAGACAAAGTAAGGCAGGAAGTGACATGAACAGTGAGAACCAGAATAAGACACTTGAGCTTGACAATAGGTCATGAAACATGCAGACATGAAACACATGACAGACTTGGGAGACAAGAGAGAACACAAGGAGAGAAACACGGGTACAGGTGAGGGAGAAGGAACAGAAACACTTCCAATAGAGCGTGGGAGAAAGAAACAGAGGGCGAGAAAACACCAGAGAGCGAGAGGGGACAAGAGAGGGCGAGGGAGAGACATGATGGGCTGGGGAAACACGGAATGAACACTAGGAGGGGGCACATGGGAAAAGAAAAGAGAAACAAGACACAAGGACACCCACCTGCTTACAAACACACAGAGAGGAACACAGAGGAAGGACAGACACACAAGGGGACTGTAATGGACAAGAAACCAAACAGGGAATATAAGAACTCATAACAAACTAATTATAGACTACTAATGAACCTAAAACATAAACCATAATACAAAATGACACCAAAACACATGAAACTCAAAACACTGGATCAAATGACCCAGAACCATAACAGTTCAGCATTAAAAAAATATTTTATGAAGCCGGTGTGGCGGGCGTGGTGCTGAAGTTGTTAGATTTCTTGCCTCATGACATGAAACTTATGGGTTTCACGGCATGTGGTTTGTACAGTACAAATTCAGTTCAGTTCAATTCAATTCAATTCCAAGATCTCGGATGTTGTTCCTGGGATTTGCTGGAGCCACTAATCCAGTCTGGCAGTTACTGACCTGAGGGGGACACAGCATCTCTCTGGTAAATCCCTAACATGATGACTCAAAGCCATGGGTGGGGATAATAATATTTCCCCCTTGACCTGACATCCTGGTTCCCCTTTGCCATAGCTTTTGTATTGTACCTCATCAATGTCTTCTTGCGAATGTTGGAACTCTGAGCTACTAGTTGTTTCACCATAAGTCTAGATGTTGGGTATAGAAGATTCCATAGGTCCTCCTGCTATCAGGCTAGAGCCCATCAAATCATCATAGCATGGATGGGCTCCTGATAAGGATAAGCAGAGGAGAATGGATGCATGGTGTTATGTGCTATGTGTTATGTGAAATGTGGGACAAATTTTACCTGAAATGACAAATATACTGTGTAGAGGAAATGGACATGGAGGCAGCACAAGGGAGTGAAGAATGGGGCATGAAACTTCCAGGAGCACCCACTCACCTCACAGACCCTGTACTCCAAGCAGGAACTTGCAGAGAAATTGACAACCCTCAAAGAGACTGTCTTATGAAGGTGATGGAAGCTGTGGCAGAGGGCCAAACCAAGGAGGGCAGCAGGAGGCACGTAGTATAGCACAGCTAGTGTACTCACCTTAATAGGAGATCCACATACACATTTTATCATTACACTACACTTCAAGTACACTTCATTTATTGATCACATATGTGTTGCGATTCAAAGTCACTGTTCAATGGGTGGTGTTTGTTTGATTTTGTTTAATTGATGTTGTTGCAATAATTAAAAAAAAAAAAAAGGGTGGGTGTATGGTAGTACTTGAATATATCACAGGGTGTCGTTGTTGAGCTACTGTAGATTTAACCAATTACTGACATCTGTCCACAACACCACACTGTAATTCAATTTTTTTAGTTCGCAGGGCACCATCTTGCAAGGTAAGCACTGTCAGTGACATCCCGCATGTTTTTGTCTTTTAAAATAAGTATTATACCTTGTAAAATGGGCATTGTCCAGTCAAGCTGTGTAGATAATGAGTTTATTGAGATGTTTATGTACTGTGTGATGGGAATGTGAAGAGTGTGTGTTCATGTTGTATATGTAAATGTTAAAGTGCCCACATATAAACACTCGTTTAAGTAATGTGAGAAAAAGCTTTAGCTCTTCAGCTGCTGGTAGTCTCTTTACATGATTATTTCTTGTACAATTTGATCGTTTTTATTGGGTTATTTTTTATGTTTAAGCAATGTTTACTTTGTTACCAAAACATTATTAATGTTTACAGACTAAAAACCAAAAATAATACTGGAAACTCCAACAATAATCAGTTTAAACAATTTCAGCATAAAAGTTAAAAAGCTGTTAAATTCATGTAAGTGACAACTGATTGAACCAGATGGGCAGTGAGTTTCAAGGTGCTTAAGTTAAGGCATAGGATGTTGTGCTATGTCCACCTTTTTACATAGTGAGGCAAAGTTTTACTGCTTAAGTGAAATAGCCTTTAATAAAAGTAACTAGAATTGATTTATTTGTTTTGGTTTATGGATGGATATGTGCAGAAAACCATCACATCCAGGGCTGGACTGGTAATCTGGAGGCTTGCACAAACAAGCACCACCCCAAACAAAACACCAACAACCAGCAACAATAACAATTAATGCATCTTTAAAACAGGAATAAATGTAATCATATGACTAATTACTCAGTTTCCTTTTTTTGCATGTACTAATCTTACCATTACCATTGTGCACATTTTTAACTGGCCGTCTGTGTTGTTTTTATCTATTGCAGTGGACAACCCGGATCAAAAATGCCAGAGCTGATTTTTTGTCCCAGTGGAGCCCTGATCACAGTGTCTTCTGAGACTGCTACAGCCACGTAGCACAAAATGGCACCAGCCCTGAGAGCTGATCAAGGTCAAAATTGTGATGGGTTAATATCTTAATCTTAGTTAGAGAGAGCTTAATGAACTACTGATGTTCTGACTGTTCAAAACATCTACAGCCTGGACAACTGTTTTCAATGTCAGACGTTGTTTATTTGAGGTGGAAACAAGCAGACTAGCAACCTGTACTTTCCTGATTTCCACTGTCCTCCATCTATCATCTCTGCACACTGACTCAGCCCTGCTGTTTTTCTCAGCCCACTTTCCATGTGGTATAATCTCATTATTAAATTGATGGTGGAAAAGGGATTTATTTAAAGTCTTTGAGGAACACAGCACAAAAAGCTTAAGCCAAAATAGTCTCTGGGGGTTGAGTTCGCTTTTTGTGATTTTTATTTTTATTTATTCATTTTTTTAAATTTAATGCATTTATTTGTTTGTTTTTGTTATTTTGCATTCTTTAAAAAAAACATTTCAAGGGAAACACTAAGGCTGTTCTTTAAGGTCTGATAATTTTCTAGTTGGCATCACATAGTTGTCATCATAGGATAACAGATGAAAGCTGAGGGAAGAAATACAATTAACTTGCAGTCATTTTGTTGTATTGGTTGTGAGAATCTGACAATAAGTCTCATATTACTGCGGTCACACAAACACGGTCATGCACAAACCCTTTTGCCTCAGCAAAGAATAGTTGTGATGACCAAATTTAGTTTAATTGATGTCTGTGTGATAGTGGATAGTTAGGGGTTAATGGGCGAAAGAACTGGTTATTTCCAGACATGAATGTTGGACTCTGGTTTCAGCCGGATCTGCAGCAAAGCAGATCACTGTAGAGAAGCCTTGACTAAGTGGATTTGAAGGAGAAACACTGCACAGGTATCTTATCCCACTGCTTTTAAACTAGCTGCCTAATTGGTCCGTCTGTTCTTTTAACATGTATTGTATGTGTGTAATATGTCTGTTTGCCATGTGATTTGAAATGTGTCAGCTCTTCCTTTTAAAGAAACATTATTTCATCACATCAAATAACACATATATAAAAATAATGAAGATATTCCATCAATGAAAACTTTTGATAATCCTGTCCTTTTAGCACTTGGCAACTATACAGTAGAACAGTCTTCAAACTCTCCAAAACCTCACTCAAAATCCCCTCTCTTAATGATGTTATAAGAGCTTGAAGATATGAATCACACACCCTAATTATGCAGTTTAGTAAGGAATGGTTTAAAAACGTAACACTTTTCCATTTCAAAGGAATATGGCCAGGCAGGGTTTTTAGAGTTAGTGATATTAATGAGATTTAATATGAGGTGAAACAAATTCTGAAGACTACATTCTGTTTGTCATTACAGCTTTTCACTGTATGTACTTTTGACTTGTTCCAGTTTCAGTGGTTATACACCAGAGGGCACTAAATCTTTACAGAAGATAGACTAAGGTCATCCTGAGCTAGATGTAATATATTCTTTGAGACCTGTTTTTGACCTTGTGATAAATACTGGCTACTAGTAAAATTTAAAGTTTTTATCCTCACATTTTATCATCAAGATCAACACTCATACTATGAAGTCCAACAGTATACACACTCACACAGATATAACAATAATAGTGAGCAGATAACAGTTGTACTGTCAGTCTTACATTTAGTGAGCATATAGCAGTCAGTGAATATATGAATTCGATACAATAATGCTAATATATTAAGAAGAATCACCAAATAAAAGTAAAAGACAGTGAGAAAAACAACTGATATGATGGGTTAGTCGAATTATTAAATTTAGCACAACCTAGAGAAGATAAGGCATATTGGCAAAGCTAAAAATCAAAGACAGGAGGAAAACACTGATAGAGTTATTCTACATCACAATCTTAAAAAGAAAAAAAACATTGCGTGAGAAGTACACTCTGCTGTTGGATTGTTATTTTCCTATTACTCTGTTGACCATCTGCTTACTCAGTGGCTTTCTTTCTATTAGCTTTCTCTATCAATATCCTCTTTGGTCTTTTTGCCTTTAACATTATATCTCTACTAAGGATACCAAGATAGCTTCTTCTTATAGCTAGCAGCTGGCCCATAGTTGGTGGTATGTGATATACCAGGTTACAGCAAAGCAGAAGATGTGCCTGCTCAGATGCAGTGCGCAAAAACAGGCCTTTAGAGTGTAAAGCAGAGTGACAATGGTGCCAAGCTCATTATTACACCCATCCATCCTTCTTTTTCTGGGGCCGGGTCGTGGGGGCAACAGCCTAAGCAGAGAAGCCTAGACCTCCCTCTCCCCAGCTTGACCAGGGAACACCAAAGCATTCCCAGGCCAGGCGAGAAACCCAGCGTGTCCTGGGTCTGCCCTCGGACCTCTTACCGTTGAGACATGCCCAGAGCACCTCACCTAGGGTTCCCAGGAGGCATCCTTGTCAAACAAACTCAACTGGCTACTTTTGACATGGAGGAGAAGCAAAAAATGGGAATATATATAAGTGCATGTCTTTGGACTGTGGGAGGAAGCCGAAGTCACCGGAGAGAACCCACGCAAACACGGGGAGAACATGCAAACTCCACAAAGAGAGACCTGGGCCTGATGATGGAATTGAACTCAGGTCCTTCTTGCTGTGCGGCAGCTGTGCTAACCACCATGCCACCGTGCTGCCCGAACTTTATGGGGATAGGTTAACTGAAAAATCCAAATTGCCCATAGGTGTGAGTGTGGGAGTGAATGTGAGTGCGAATGGTTGTTTGAAGTCATCCTGCACACAAGAGCGTCTGCTCTGCAAGCTCTGCAGCATATTTAAGCTGGTTTTGTAGTCTCGTAAATGTGTTTATCTATTTACGGGATTCTGAAGCAGTTTATTATTTCATTAATATATCACAAGGTTCAGTTAGCTTTGCACAAAAATAGCCAGTAGAAACGTTCTCCAAGGTGTTACTTTTTACTTTTATTCCATGAGTACATTTTAGAGCCTGTACTTTTTCACTTTTTTCACTTTTACACCCTGTGTTGTTTATGCTTTTGGAATAACATTTTCAAGGAAATGCATTGCATGCTCTTGTATTCTGCTTTGAGTTCAGATTTAAGACTGGCTGGGCTCCATGGGATTTATGGCTTATAAGTTTTAAGCACTTTTGAGTCTGGGAATGGCTGCCCTATTACAAGGACCAATACTGTAATAATGAAATATTTTTGCAGCTGATCGAGGAAAAACCTGTATAGTGTTGATTTCAATGTATTGACTGTATTTTTACATATCCAAGGAGGATTAGAAGGTGATTAGCCTAAATAAGCCCAGCGATTCTCCCAAACTGTATGGTTCATTGTCAAACCATGGCGTGCTGTCTGGCTCCTCCTGAAAAGATTGCATTCATGCAAAAAAAAATGTGGTTGTGTTGTGAAGCACGGACAGATAGAGTAGTGGTGGACATCTATGGTTTCAGTGGCGGTTTAGAGGTACATTAGAGCAGCCTAAGAGAGCACTTAACAGTCCTGAGGGGGGCCAGTCCAAATATGAAGGCACAAAACTGTCTAAGAGTAATAGCACAAAAGCAGAAGAAATGGCATTTCAGTGCTGTTCTTGCCCTTCATGGTAAGACTTAGTGCTTTTTCTGTGAGATGGATGACATAAAATGATCTGTATCCAACAGGACCCATATGGTCACGGGCATTTAAAGTGGAGGCAGGCTGTGTACGGCCACAGTTAGCAGCACAGGTTTTAATCTCTGGCTTTTTCAGCGGACACACAAATAACTCGAGCCCTACTCAAAGTGAGCTTGCCACTTGCCAAGGCTTCTTGTCTGATCAACTACTTTCTGGCCCATGACAGACAGCTCTCTCCTCATTCCCATGTGTTTGCCGCCTGTATCGACTCCCCTCCAACACATAATTCAATTAATCAGACCAATTTCCCTGTGGGCAGTGGTTTATTTCCGTCATCAAATGCCTGATGAAATCTTTAGACGCTGCATATTAGGGAACAATCCCTACAAATAGCTGATAGTGTTAACCAGTCACAAGCTGCGCCGAGGCATCGCTCAGCTCTAATTTGAAAGGGAGTGAGGTGATAATGCAGTGTGTCATCCTTTTGTGGGCGTGCATTAATGGCGCCAGCCAAGATGGCAATTGATGGCAAATCAACTTCTTCCAGCGGGAAGGGAACAGAGTAGGGAGGGGGCTCAGGTTGGGGGAGAGTAAAAGAACATTGACTGGCAAACTGCAGTGCAACAGTGGCCTTTAATCCATTACTTCTCCTGATGGGGAAGGTTTAATGCATCTCAGCCGTAGATGGCATGTGCATTTCAATCTCACTTTTTCCTTCTGCTCTCTCTTTCTTTCACTGGGAGAGCTGCTAGTTTCTCTGAGAGTTGTGGGATTTGATGCATGAAGATCCAGAGAATTCATGAATTCATTCTTGTCTTGTTAATTTCTTTCCTTCCATAGTAAGGAGATTTTAAAACATTTCAAAAGGGTTGGATGTACAAAGATGTGCAGTATTGGAAAACATTTTCTAAGGTCTATTCAATCAAACACAATGCTCAAAATTAGAGAACGGTGCTGAGTGAAATCTTTATCATATAAAGCATTTTTTAGATCATGTTGAAATTCCTTTAAATTGTGTCATACCTGTAAACTGAATTCTGACATTCCAACTGCATCAACATCATGTAAATCAATATCAATAAAAGGAGTATTGATCTTCTGCAGCATAGCAGAGGGAAGATTAGATGTTGGTCCTAGAAGACTACTTGTAGTGAATCAAGTGTTGCATCTTACTGAATACAAGTGGCTGTTAGTTTTTTTAATCAGCATTTTAAAGCATATATGAATTTTTATACTTGAGCTGGCATAATCTTTTAATATTGGAGCCAAAAACCATATGTGAACCTAAGGTAGTTTACAATATCCCAGCTTTACAATAATGCTGTTTAGATGTTGGATCCATCCTAATAATAAAAAAAAAAGAATCAGTGATTTGTTGTTGGAGAAATGGGAAGTACCACAGATACATGTAGAATTACACTAGAGGTCAGTTTGTTGAAACACAAGTTTAAAAACACCCCAGTTTTTCCAGTTATTTATTGCAAGTCAAGTTGTTCAAGTCCAATGAATTGCTTGAACTGGTAGGTAAGTGGTGAACTGCCAGAGGTTAAGAAAAAGTAAAGGTTACCCAAACGGAAAAACTAATGTACGTTTCAGAATTTTAAAAACATGTCTCTTTCAGGGAATACAACATGGGTTAACAATTCAAAGCTGCAATCAAGGTTGATCAAGCCTACAGGTGTTCCAACTCTGGATTACTTACAACCCCCTCTGTTTGCATCAGTTAAAAAGTATTGTACTGCAAAAGTAGTGTGTTGCTACGAAAATGGTGAGAAAAAGGGAATTAACAAGAAAGAGAGACAGACTATAATAACACTTAAAAATGTAGGTCTTTCCTACAGAGAAATTGCAAAGAAAGTCAAAGTGTCAGTGAGTCTAGCTTCCTTCACCATGAAAGTTTCTGAGACTTAACAGCTTGTGTGATAGGCAAGCTCACAGGACAACAGCTTCAAGCACAGCTTAATAGTGGTCATAGGTGCGCAAGTCTGAGTTTCAACTGTGAAAAGAAGACTTCGAGCTACAGGTCTGACAGAACCTTATCTTATTCTATCTTATTCTAAGATATCAGAATAAGACGAAGAGGCTTGCCTGGGCCATGAAACACCACCACTGGACTACTGAAAACTGGAAGAATGTATCATGGATTGATGAATCAAAATTTGACATCTTCAGTTCATCACGCAGGATCTTTGTATGTCATTGAGTAGGTGAAAGGATGGAAAAAAGAGCAAGACACTAAGCTTGAAAATATCAACTGGCCAGCACAGTCTCCAGACTTAAACCCTATTGAGCTGGTTTGGGATGAACTGAACAGAAGAGTGAAAACAAAGCAACCTGCAAGTGCCACGTTTATGGGAACTTCTGCAACAGATATGGGAAGAATATTCATTTTCTATTGTAGAAAGAATGCCATGGGTGTGTTCAGCTGTATATCAGCTGGCTACTTTGATGGGTCAAAGATTTAGAATACCTTTCGATCTATAACTGAATTCATGATTTATTCTTTTTACTCTAATTTCTTATTTGTGCTATGCTTTCATTTCAAAGTGCAATGAGACATTAAACGGCATAATTTACAATTAAAAAATGGAAAAATTGGGTTGTTCTAAAACTTTTGACTGGTAGTATATATATGTCAAAAGTCACACGAGAGAAAAAACAGTAAATATTTACACAGCAGATATTCACTGTCAGTCATGCAATTACATTCCTTGCGCATAAATTCAACAGCCCAGCACACAAAGAAGCCATCGTGCACCTGAGTGTCTGCTCTGCAAGCTCTGCAGTATATTTAAGCTGGTTTTATAGTTCAATAAATGTGTTCATCTATGTAGATGATTGTGGTCAAACAGAAGGTGGAGTAGTTTTCACCCAGTCCTATGCATTCCTCGTCTGTCTGACAGCTGGTTCTAAGCAGAATTTATGGTTGAGCAGAGAAAGCCTGTTCCCTGTCAACTCCTCTCCAGACACTGCCAGTCTGCCTGCAATGAGCTCTGTTGCCAGATAAAGGCAATTTATGGAGTATGTAATCCAACCAGTCTGTGGGCCGCTCTTGCGTCTGCTGTTGTTGGTCAGTCAGCCAAGTTATAAAATTATAAGAGCAAAAGGGAAACATAATGCTAAAAGCTATGGAAAGTGTCCACTGCAGACACTGCCTATGCATTCAATGCTTATATTTTTTGAGGCTCTCCTATTCTCAGTGAGCTCTGCTATCGCTCCCTTCCCCTTTGTCCACCCAAAATTGTGTACATGGGTGGACACAATTGCTAGACCATAAAACCAGCTAACGCAAACTGACACATTTGCAGTCCCAGCTTAAAGCTGGTGAAAGCTGCAAAGGTAGCATGCTCACTGTCCTCTATTATCCACAGATTGTCCATCTGCCTGCAGAGAGCTCAGAGGCAGTGCAGAGTATTTGGTACAACGAATCTGTGGACCACTCTTGCTTGTGCTGTAGTTGTGTCATGGTCCCTTGTCATTGACCCAGAGTTTTTAGGATGTTTTTAAATTTTTCTGTGAACTCATAATGTATTCTTTTGGTTTTGAGATGTGATTTAAATGTAAGCCTTATATTTAGTCCTCCCAGTATGATATTACTTCCTAGTGCTTCTGAGTTTTTTGTTTTTGCCTCTAGTCCTCGGTTCCTCATTAGATGATAATTCCTTTCTGTGTCCAGTCTGCACCTGTGTTTTGTCCTTTGCTACCCCTGTGGAATTCATCTCGTCTCTATGTTTATTTATGTTTTTGTCTCCCTAGATTAGTCCTGTCAAGTTCATATATCTTAGTCCTGTCTCAGTGTTTGTTACTGTACGTATTTTGATAGCCCCTCATTCCATGTGCATTATGTTCAATTTTGCTTCTCCACTGTCTCACTGGTTAGATTCTGTTCAGTTGTGTTTGCTACTTGTGTTTATGCCCACCATTATTGCGCAGGAAGCTGCTGCAGTATTTTCCTGATTGATAGGCGTAGCAGACAATGCTGCCACATAAGTGTTGATACTGGAAGAGAAGAAGTCAAAATTGGAAGACAGCAAACAAACACTTTTTAAACAAACAAGCTTTTTTATACAGTGAAATTTGGAAAAATTTGCCAAATTTGCTTTTGGATTTCTTTCTTTGATGAAAAAATCTTTAAAACTGAAGGATTCAAAGACAAATTCTGAAGCCTCTGCATTATTGTCCTATAAGTGCAACAGACTAATAGGACTAATAGGTGACAAAAATAATTGTGTATCAGGATCTAGGAATTATAGATTTGCAGTTTTACAGATCTTATAAACAATGTGTTGCTTAGTCATAACTGCACATACTGGACAGGCGTGTTTCAAAAAGTGCCAAAAAGTTTAGAATCAACATGAAGCCAGTGATAAAGCAGTACAAACCCCCACACATGTTTGGGTGACAGTTTCACTAGTACCTTTTTTATACACCCCAATGTTTGCTCTCAGTTTAGCAGCCACGTTCCCTCAGCACAGTCAGCTTTGCAGGTGACTCCCCTCATGCACAAACCATCTCAGGTCCCTGGCATCACTAAAAAGCGGGAGAAACCTCATTAGTGTAGCTATTTCCACCTGCTCCATCAGCCTTCCTGGCACTGCCCCTTGAGCTTTTGTGAATGTGGCATGTTGCTAAAAGCGCTTTGAGTACTTGGGGAGAGTAGAAAAGCGCTATATAAGAATCAGTCCATTTACCATTTAGCCACAGGACCTGTAATTGCCATGTTTCCCCTTGTCTCCCCAACAATCTCATTAGAGATTATTAGAGATTGCATTGTTATTGTTTTTGTATCTCTTTTTCTGTCTCTCTCACTCCTTTCCACCTGGGGGGAACTCATTGTGTGTCCCACCTCTGGCCCATGCACCTGCAAGTAATCACTCACCTGCTGCTGCTCCTGATGACCCCAGCTACTACTTAAGGCGATGGGTCAGTGTTTCTCATCGCTGGATCGTTGTATGACATTCGTCAGTATTGCCGCGGTTCATTCCTGTATATTCTCATTACTAGCTTCTAATCGTGTTTTCTTTGTACATAGTGCACTAAATATATTCAATGACAACAAGAACAAAGCCCTAGGTGAAAAACTTCTGCTGGTACATATCGTAACGTACCATCAGAAATTTGTGCACAGGACACAGAATACTGTGTAGCCACATCTGTAAAACTGCAGATTTTTGGAGGGAATATATTTGGTTAAATCTCTTGTAGCAAGTTATGCCTGGATCTGATGCCTTTGGTAGCCATCAACATAACTCTCGTAATACTCTTTTGGCAGAATTGATAGAGTTCATTAAAATGAGTCGGTTTTCTGGCATGGACCAGGGTAATGCTGTGATATTTTACATCAGTCCTTACTACTACTGGCTTGCTGAACATTACGGATTCCTTTCAGGTCATCAGTATTTGGTCTTACTTGGAACAAGTTCTGAACGTTGTTCTCAATATTGTGGGGCAAAGATTTATTTGCTGCTTTGTGCATTGTTAGTGCTGTACTGAGGTCCACCAAATCCTGAAATTTAAGAATATTTAATTAAATAAAAACTGTATTTGATATTTCTTTTGAAATGGTTTTATTTTTTTGCAGAATGTATACTGGATGTGTATGTGTTTTATACGTGTTTCCCTGCACTTCAACACAGTATATCATGTACATATGGAATGAAATTTGAATATTTGGAATGAAACTTGAATATATAAAATGAATGAACCTCATGTTTAGAGTTGAGGTTTTTCTGAATTCTCTACCTTTAAAAAATGGCACTATTTCAGTACTTTGTAGAGTTTGAAAACTGTTTTGCAACAGCTGGTCAATCTGCAAATGGTACAAATAATAAGTCTATATTGCATCACCTTGAAGATCATATTTTTCATTAGCAACATTTCTAATGTTTATGAATAATGTTCAACAAAAAGTGTTTGGGAGAGGATTATGCACAATTCTTGAGGGAATTTATCAATCACTGATGGTCGAAGGATGTCAAATGAGATAACACTTCAAACAGAAGCTGAAGCACATGATATTGGGTCGTTATACCATTTTACATCTCAAAAAAGAATGAAATTTGAACATACAGAATGAAACTATAATATTCTCTTCTTCTCCAACCAGACATAGTGGTGGTAGACAAGCAGAAGAAGATGGTCGTAGTGATAGACGTAGTTATACTAAATGACAGCAACATCAGGAAGAAGGAACATGGGAAGATGGAGAAGTACCAAGAGGTCAGAGGTGGAGAATATGTGGAGGGTGATGATAACAGTGGTCCCAGTGGTAATCAGAACTAGGTACAGTAACTACCAAGCTAGGCAAGTGGCTCCAACAGATCCCAGGAACAAAATCCGAGATCTCTGTCCAGAAAAGCGCAGTCCTAGGAACAGCAAAGATACTGGGCAGGACCTTCAAGCTCCCAGGCTGACACGAGCAGACCTGAGCTTGAAGGATCTATAGTCATGGCCAAAAGTTTTGAGAATGACAAAAAAATTTGTTTTCACAAAGTTTGCTGCTAAACTGCTTTTAGATCTTTGTCTCAGTTGTTTCTGTGATGTACTGAAATATAATAACAAGCACTTCATACGTTTCAAAGGCTTTTATCGACAATTACATGACATTAATGCAAAGAGTCAGTATTTGCAGTGTTGGCCCTTCTTTTTCAGGACCTCTGCAGTTCGACTGGGCATGCTCTCAATCAACTTCTGGGCCAAATCCTGACTGATAGCGACCCATTCTGCCATCATCGCTTCTTGGAGTTTATCAAAATTAGTGGGTTTTTGTTTGTCCACCCGCCTCTTGAGGATTGACCACAAGTTCTCAGTGGGATTAAGATCTGGGGAGTTTCCAGGCCATGGACCCAAAACTTCAATGTTTTGTTCCCCGAGCCACTTAGTTATCACTCTGGCCTTATGGCACGGTGCTCCATCGTGCTGGAAAATGCATTGTTCTTCACCAAACTGTTG
>VUQR01016775.1:0-13765 GCA_015108515.1 Hemichromis elongatus
CAAAAGGTTGCTGACAGGTCTCTAGGCCTGTGTGCCTGAGATGCTACTCTTTTTCTCTGCTACTCTTTTTCTCTGCTACTCTTTTTACTTCACCCACCCGGCTGTAAAGTGTTGTGCAGCTAGCATCGCTCCTCTGTTCGTGCATGGATGCAATAAGACTCCATTGGTTGGTTTCAGGTTGATAGCGCTCTGCACTGCTGAGTCGTACATGGCCGTCGAAGCCTACCATGGCATAGATGAACCCGTTCAACACAGTCACGCTCACGTAGCAGCGGCGGTAGTACATGGGTCCCCCCTCATGCCAGGTGCGAGTGGTCAGGTCAAACCTACGGATGTTGTTGGAATACTCCAGCCCGTCGAAGCCACCAATGGAGTAGACGTACCCATTAAGGAAGACGGTTCCATGATAGGCACGTGGACGCTCGAGGTTGTTCGCTACAAGACGGTGACAGAAGCCAGAGACAGAGCATCTGCTGGTTATATCATGTATGACAACGATGGCACTATTTAACATGGACAGGCACTCAGAATTGGTCCCCACCAGCTTAGGTAGTCTAAAGTCATTAGTCCCAGTCGGACCTACAGAGAGATGACAGAAGAGAAGATGACTTAGAAAACGGAAATGTTGAATTTCAAACAAATTTTCTTATTGCTAGAAAGAGAGAGACCAAAGTTAGACACCATTAGCCTTTTTTGCAAAAGTGACAAAAGTCCTTTGTACAGTTCTAATGAAAATAAGCTTTAATATGTACCAGATCTGTTATTCAGCAATTGCTCAATGATATTATATACTAACTAAACTGTGACATACAACCTGACTAAAAGCAGGTTGTATGTCACATGTCTGGTTTGAGAGCAGTGTATGAAAACATCCTAAAATTAGAAAATTATAATGGAAAGAGTTTTAATTTAGAGTGTTTATAAAATAAAGTGGAACAGCGGGAACAGTCCCGGGACAGACTTCTGCTTGCAATAAAAAAAAAGAAAAAAAAGTAAGAAGTGTTCACGGTAAAATCATAAATCAATCAATTCAGCATCAGAATAAAGATTAGACCACCATGGATGGAGGCTGAACAGCTTTGTAGATCACTGTCTACATGTTGGTTTACTGCCATAAGGCATTGTGTTACTGGTGTTGCTTCAACCTTCATGTTGTGCAGGAAGGGGGAGCAGATGTCCCTCTTTAAGTTCAAAGCAGGGTAGTCCCAGTAGTTATAGCAACATGTTAAATAACCACAAAAAAGTCAGGTAGATACCATAACTGGAAGATTATAAGTCAGGTAGCTCAGGCAGGAGTAATGTAAAGTATGCAAAAACTCCTTCACCCATCTTCATCATTTAAAATCTCCAAAAGGATTATGTGGTTGAAGAGTAAATCAGTGCTTAATACCTCTGAAATCTAAGCAAACTCTCAGTGACTCTACATGACAAAGTGCATGAAAAGTTTGAATACTTTTGTGCCCACTTGTCTTAGATATGTTGGTTTTACACACTACAACATATTGCGTGTTTACTGTGTGTTCATTTACTGTCATAGCTAGTGAAACACTGCAACGATTGTTTGTTCCTTTCTTCATATACCTACCATTAATTGCTCATTAGTTCCCAGCCTCCATGGAGGTCTAGTGTTGGGAAATTGCCCACTCTGCATTTCCTGCTATTAGTGTTGGTGATGTCATGTCTTTTTGGGGCTTTACAACCAAATTCTACATAGCACATCATTGTTCTCTCTCTCTCTCTCTCTCTCTCTCTCTCTCTCTTCATCTCAGACTAACTGAATAGCTCATGGATTCCCTCATTCACCATCATTTCCAGTGGACCGGCTTCTAAATATATCACAGATGTACGTGGTAACAATGTTTTAGTCTTTTACAAAAGCACAAACAGATCACCAGTTGGAGCTTATCTTCTGGGAATTGTACTCATCAAAGCAACAGACAGCACTGCTAAAATCCAAAGTCCCGGTGGTATAGTCATCTTGTTCTCTTCCGTCCTTTTTGAGCTCTATTTTTCTTTTTCTTTCCTTTGACTTGCTAAGTATCATTTAGGGTTCATGGGCATTTAGTGCAATAGTGCAAGCCCAGGGAACACAACGAAGTACATATCCCAGCATGCCTCCCGGCCGTTTAAACTTTTCAGAAAAATGGCCAATTTAGGACAGTTGAGTGTAAAATGACTGAGAAAACATTTGCAGGGCTAAAATTCAATTCAATCCACAAACTATATTAAAAAAATGGTATTTATTTTTTTTTTTAAAAAAAAGGTTGCTGTGAATATAAGCATCCAGCGTGTCATTACTATTTATGACTTGGTACACCAAGGATCAAAACTCCTGTGCAAGTAAAAACATTAGTTCAATGTTGTCCTAAATTTATCAAATAAGATACTGTACCCCCAAAACCACAGTAACTTTCTATATTAAAATGCAGGGTACATTAATATGTCATGATTGATATAATCAACTAAATGGCAAGCAAAAGCCAACCAAATGTCAATGTACAATAAAAATAATTATCTCAATCTTAAACATTGAAGCAAGGACCCAAAGACAATTATTTGTCAGTCTTATGCATTTTGTATTTCACAGTTTTGCGACATAAAGATAAAGAATAAACTGGAAGAAATTTTTTTCAGATGCAACCAAAGTTCAAAAACAAGATGACCAGGTGACTTAACTGGCTATTGACAACATTTGCGCTTTCCTGTGAAAGGTGCATTTGCATATTTTTCTCCTATAATAATAGCCAATGTGGATTTTCCAAGGTTTTTGCTGTTAACTAGCTCAAAAAAAGAAATATATTCAATGTGTTTTAAATGAAGATGATGACTAAATATCTTACACAAATGTAAACACCACAAAGCTACCAGAAAATAACATTTTATGTCTTGCTTTGAACTGCTTTTTTCACAGTTATGCAGCTCTCGTGATTAACTCTCCAGGTAGCCTGATCATTCCTGCTCTCCCTCAATCACTCAGCCGTAGAGTAAGGAACATGTTTGAATGTTTTTTGTTAATTTTTGTGTTTTTCCAAACAATAGTTGTAGATTTTAGCATTCTCAATTGTTGCTTGCTTCTGCTCGGGTCTACTAAAGAATCACCATTTCAAGCAGCTTAGCGACAAAATAACTTTCAACATCTAAATTTTTCCTTTACAAATGTTAAAAATAAAATAAAATAACAAAATAAAAAAAATAATTTAGTTTTGGACTTTTGTGGTTGTGAAACTGAGGATTACTGTTTAAATCCAGTCACAGTTCAAGTCATTTAAACTCTATGATCATATCATCTTCCATACTTGTTTTTCTGTTGTGGGAAAATGAGATGCTGCAAAAGATGCAAGGCAAGAAAGAACTGAAGATATAAGGAAAAAAGAGGGTTGTCATGATTGCTATCAATCTGTTTTCTTGACTATGCCTATGTTATGTGTATGTGTGTATGTACTAGCAACAGGATACTGAAAATGTAACACTAATGTTTTTCTTATTGCTAGATCCTAAAACTTTATTGATTTTCCATTGAAAGTAGATTGTGAATCACTACGGAGACCATGACAGAACAGCTTAGCAAACACGATGTACACATAAACATAGAGAGTGCTGGGAGTGCTTATCTAAATGAGAAACACAGCTATCACAATTGAAGTAGCTTTTTCCCACGGGGGGTTTAGAAGCTCCAAAATTTGAATTATATAAAACACTTTCTTAAATGGCTCAATTCCTCCCACCATGGCTCAGCACCGATGACGACTTCTGGAATCAAATTTGCAATAACATCTTCAACAACATCAAAAACACATGTTTACAACAGATGCTAAATAAAGTCATTCATAGAACACATTATACTGGTAAACAATTACATCAAATGGGATTTTGCAAAGATAATTGCACAGACAGCACACAGAGTACCCCAACACTTCCTGTCTGGCTCTGCTCCCCAGTTAGAGACTTTTGGGTCCAAATCACAGATCACCTTTCACACTTACTTGGCTGCCACATCCAACTGTCTCTGCAACTGTGCACCTATGTGACTTATCATCTTTGCAATTGCATAGTCCACTGCTAGTATTCCCCTTACAGCCCTAACTTTCACCAAGAAGGCCGTCATACTTCAATGTTAACCGGGGTGAAGGTCCAGATGTAACTGATTTCATTTATTATTAACAACGCAGGTATGGTTTGTACTCTTATTTCCCTTAAATGTTTATAATATGTTCAAATTATACAAAAAAAAATGTGTGTAATTTAACATATCTATACACTATTGCTAGATCCAGATGAGTTTTTAAAAGTATTCTAATTTTCTCAAATGTCTGCCAAGCACATTTAACTCTATGCTAGTCTCACAGTAAAATTTGAAATAGTTATGAAAAAGCAGTCTGTTCAGTTTTTCACATGGACATGAATTGTCACATTTTTTTTCATTATATTCACATAACTTTAAAGATTGACTCTGCTCTGCCTGTGTCTGACCTCCTTCTATTCCATCTGCTCCGTGTAGCTTGATTTGGCTTCCATCAAAAATAAATGGAACGTATGCCACACATTTTTAGCAGAGTGGAGCAGAGAGCCACTTCTGGGATGCTTCTGAAAGGTGCCGAGGCACATCTGGTGGACACACAAGTACTGTCTTAAATGCCTGCAGTCAGCTTCAGTGGTTGCCACTGGCACTTCCTAGATTCAAATTGATTTTCTTTAAGGTACTCTTTAAAGGGCTGTATACACACATACACTTAAATAAATTAGGTTAAATAAATAAAAATTCAAGACACATTCTTTGAAAAAATAAAATGCATGCATTCACAATATCCTACTAGTGAAAAGGGTGTCAGAAGTAAATGTCTCATCAGTCAGATTTATGTTTTGTTATATTCCACTGATATAATATTACACAATAACAGATTATACAGATTCTGTTTTTATATCAATTGATTGATTGGTTGTTATGTAAAGAATGGTTTAGCCATTCTTTATTTTACTTAAAACATAATTACATTTTAGGTAAATTTGACTGACTTGCTCCTACATGGTGCAGTTCAAGTCATAGGTGCATAATTCAAGCCAGTAAGGAAGGTTTGGTGCAAAGTTTTATAGGTCGACAGATTTTTAGCAGTTTCTGTTTGGACTAAGAAAGTAGATTCAGCTAAAGTACAATGGATTACTGTAATAATAAAGAGTTATGTTTGTGTAACCTCAATTAATGTTTGCTTTGTATATAATCTGTGTCTCTCGTTGGTGCTCATCAGAGAAGACAAAACTTTGAGAGAGTCTCCAGAAATTAGAGACTTTCTTAATCTGTACATCGAGATCCGGAGAAGCTTGTATGTATGAAGAAATAGTGGCTCAATTTTACAGAGAGTTAAATTGTCAGTAGACAGTAGGCAGTGGTTTTGTATGTGTTGATCTCTTTTTCCAACCTTATCCCGCTTTAGCGCTGATCAGGTTTGTTACCATGACGATGTACCTGGGTAAGAAGTGCAGCACGTTTCTAACTAGGACTGCTGAAAATCTAAGGTTGTTATCTCACCAACACTAAACCACAAATCCTGTTTCATAGAACATGCCTTTCAACAACTAATTAACCCTGAGATCAAAAAGTAAGTTTTGAGTTCAGCTGATCAAACTCCATTCAGTCAGCCTTTGAGTATGTTAACTCTTACTTCAGCATGTGCATGGAGATGATGAGTCATTATCAATCAACCTGCGACTCTGATTCACCATGGAATGTGTTTTACTTCACCATGTTCGTTATTTTAGCATAAGAATGGAGCACACAAAAATACAGACAACAAAGGAAAGGAAAAAAAAAACACTGAAGTACTTCAAGACAATAATAACTGAGGCCATCATGAAAGAGAGTTAATTAACTAGCAAATGTCAACACAGCGAGATGTTCAATGAGTGTCAGGCTAATTCTCTGTTTGTGTTGTATTTTCCTAGTTGCCAGTAGAGGTGTTATACAAAATGTATTTCATCAAAAGAGGCCAAAAACTGACAAAGAAATAATATAATTGGAGAGCCAGATTAGAAGGATAGATCTTTAAGCTGAGTTACTGGAACACTAGTTATAAGTAGGTGCACTGCATTTGTATTTTTAAGAATGAAAGAAGACTAAATAAAATTAGCTTTCTTTGAGCGCTGGGAATGCTGTTTGCTTAATATGTGAACTGATTCTAGAAAATTGTGTCCTGGACATCTTTTCCATTCTGGAAATCTCCAAGTTGGATGACATAGTGTTCGTCAAGCTCTTTCATTTGTCTTGCTCTCATCTAATTGTGGCAATATAATGAAGAACAATTCATGCTGCAACAAAGTTACATGCCCTCTGGAGTCACGCTGACTGCACAGCCATTATACTGACATTATTTGAGTGTGACTTGTCATCATAACCTGTGGTGTGGACTATTTGTTTCCACAGAGGAACACTGAGGGTAGGTAAGGGTCTAGATAAGGAGGAAGATAGTCTGTGGTTACCAGATCGTTATAACTTTCCTGAAAATATATAGTGAGCATATTTTAAATGTGTTACAAAATAACAAGTTTTTCTAAATGCATCTGTTATCTAGTCTTTCAGCCACTGGAAGCTCTTTGGTTACATTAGCGTCCTTTAGTACATGAAGAAGAATTGATATTGATGACAGGTTATCACATTGGAAAACCCTGCAAGAAAGGATAGTATATACATATATAGAACAGTTATCACAACAAAAGGATTTCAAGAGTTCGACACGAGTCATCTGTTGTCTTGTGGAATTCCTTATGGAGGTCTGTAAAGGTTTGTGCTCAGGGAACAGTATTTAATTGTTAACGGGACATTTTAGGATCCTTTTATTACATCTGTATGAACAGTTTCCCACTATGTTCTGTTAAAAAGAAAACTGTGGCTGGAGAATGTTTTACCAGTAAATGATGGATTGTGACAGAAAAACCATAAAGTTCACTTCTGTAGTCATCAAGAAATGAAAGTACAAGAAATGCGAAGTCTATGCAAATTATTTAATTCAAAACTAATTATAATAACGTCAGACATTAGACAATCTGACACCTGCTTCAGTCTCTCCTAGATGGGATAGTCAGGGAGAGTAAGTGTTACGGCGGAATGGCCAGACCAAGGGAATAGACCCAAATGCAGACACAGAATGGAGGCACCGGTTCAGACATTAAAAAAAACAAAACTTTCAACTTTTCAACTTTCAATAAGGACTGACTATCAGATTGGCACTGTGAATTATGAAGTCAAAACTTGAGCTATGAACTAAGATGTCAACAATGACAATGAAGGGAGACAAACAAAGTGAAGCTAAGGGGAACCCGGGGAGTCAGTCTTGACACACGTGGCAGAGATCACTGTCGCTGGAGCATATGGTTGCAACCGGTCAGGCAAGTAGGAGTGTTTTAACATTGAGTGTCTTACTGGTTTTGCAGGTGGAAGCCGTCGTGGGGGCAAGGGAGTCAAAATGGTCCGGGCGAGCATCCAGAAACAGAGAATCCAGCTGGAATGTTTCAGAGAATCCTTTTGCTGTTGCTGGGAGGCAGACAGGTGGAGCAGATAATGAACAGGGCTAAAGCTGTGACTGTGATGGAAGAAGAAGACCAGTGTCCTGAAGTGAGTGAGGATTCCTGGGAACCACACGGAGCAAACACCAGGTAAGCATAAACAGAAACTATGACTAAATGCGAAAGACTTGGTGGCCTCACACTAACACAGGTTAGCAGAAGATCTGGCGAAGACTCGTTTTAGCTCCACCCAGAGGTGGAAACTCCACCTCCATGAAAAAAACAAAGCCACTAACCGGGACCATGACAGTAATTTAGAGTCAGTTACCAGCTGACCAAGAGTTTTACAGTTGGTTCTGTAAAAACACGAAATAGCAGTTCGTGTTACTCTTGTTCAAAGATAATAAATTGTTAGTTTTGTAGTTCATTGTGCAAGCTGAGTTTACCCTCATATTAAATATGAAACTGTGATCCAGTGAATGCAGTCAGTCGAGTCTGCTGAGGCAACACTGCAAAAATTCAAAATCTTACCAAGTTTATCTTATTTCTAGTCAAAATCTCATTAACATTAAAATAAAACACATTTAGCTACAAAGTAGCATTTCAGTGAGATATATGAACTTGTTTTTAGACAGTGCATCTTAAATCTGGAAAATTTTTACTTGTTCCATTGACAGATTTTTCACTCATTTCAAGTAAGTAAAAAAATCTGCCATTGGAACAAGTAAAAATTTTCCAGTTTTAAGATGCACTGTCTAAAAACAAGTTCATATATCTCACTGAAATGCTACTTTGTACCTAAATGTGTCTTATTTTAAGTGTAATAAAATATTTCGACTAGAAATGGTTTCTGGTCACTTATTGGACATTATTGGCTCTTGATATGCATGATAATCTGATACAAAGATAAACAATATAAGTACGTCAAACTTTAATCAGTACAATGTGAACTGCACAGGTAGCAAAGATGAAGTGACTTCAGTAAGAATTTATAAAATGTTTTAAAACGTTTTTTCTGTCACTCCAGCTCTCCCTTTTATCAGTGTGGATTCCTTTGAGTCATGAATCAGTTTCTTTCCCTCTCCAGAAGCCCTTTCTTTCCTGTATGTTCTCATCACCCCCCCCCCACCCCCAAGGCTTGTCCCCTAGTTGAACTTTTGTACCGATTATACACATAAAGGAGGCTATAAAATTCATTTCGATATACAGTGACACACACAGTTTACTTCTATGTGTCGACGTGAGTTTGTATTCTGTGAGTCTGACATCTATGAATATCAACTACCAGCACCATCGTGGAAACAGCATCATTTTGTCTGGGCATAGCACAGATTGGAAGGCAAGTCACACCTCTTCAGTGAATATTTCAGCATAAATTAAAAATGATCCATTTTGTTATACTCATCAAACAATGTGTGCAACAATTTACTGATAATATAGCAAAATCAACTGTATTTAGACAGCGTATGTGAGATGATTGTCTAAATCTTTTAAAATGGACAGATCAGTTGCTGAAATTGCAGAGCACAGTCACGTGATGAAGAAGAATGGGTTAGTTTGAGTTTCTTACTGAAATTTACCATAAAGTAAGCACAAAGTTAAGACAGACATTTCCTTGGATAATTTCACTCGCCTAAAAGCATCAAACACAGGAAAATTTCTACTAAATGGTTATTGTTCAAAAAGGATTGGACCATTTTTACACATCTATGTACACTACAGCCAAAAATAATTGTTCGTTTGCCTTCACGCCCATATCATATTGAGTAGCATCCCATTCTTAATTCATATGGTTTAATGTGATATCAGTCCATCCTTTGCAGCTAGTTTTCCACAACGTTTAGGAGTTTATGGGAGAGTTTTTTCCAGAAGTGCATTTATGGGGTCAGACAACGATGTTAGATGAAGGCCTGCATGCCGTTATTTTTGTGCCTCTATTCTGAGATCACGTAAAAAAACAAGCACAAATTTTGCATTTTGAGGAGGAAATTGAGCTAAGAAATTTTTAATTTGAGTGAACAAAATTCATTGCTGCATGCAAGAAATGTATTTCAGTGTTTGCCTTTGTCCATATGCACACAATAACAGCCCCTCTTGCCCAGTTGTTGGCCTTCGCTCTTGCTCAGATCTCTGCCCTGTGTACTGACAGACATCTGGAGACCTACTCTCAGTGTGCCGTTCTTGCTCACAAGATCTGCTCTGTGCACACTCAACTTACTGTACACCATTATAAGTGTGCCACAAAACCAAACAATCACAGACTTGGATGCAAAAATTCTGATTGGCTCTTACGGTCTCCGATCAGCTCACTAGCAGTCAGGAATGTAGCTAAATCTAGTGGAGTGGTTTGGTTTAAACTAGATTAAAACCAACGATAGTCTTAAAAAATGATATATTTTTAAAATAAAATAATTAAACATACTGACCGAATATATATATATATATATATATATATATATAATTACGTAAATAATGGCTTTCTCATATCTCAAATTCTTGGGAAAATACTGATCCAGGTGTCTGAAGTGATATATTTTAGAGTTGGTGTGGATTGAAATATTAAAGTGGTAAGGCCCCCAGGACCACATATCTCTGGCTGCACCCCTGGATGTCATTGCTTTTCTCATCACATTTTCTTCTGTGTTTTCCCCACTTGCGCGCTTTCTCCTCTCGTCTCCTATCAAATCATTGCCGCCTTCTCCTATTTCCATTATATATGACCAGTCTAATCTACTTTTGTGGTGTGAGTGTTGCAAAGCCACGTTTTCTCTTCATCCTATAATCACATCGGCCCCTTTTTCTTTTCAAATCTAAGATGCCACATCAGTGTTTCTTCTCTCCTTCCACATTCATCGTTTAATGCTTTCCTTTATCCTCTTTCACCAGCTTTAAAATCACTACAGGTTTGCCAATCAGCGAACAGCAGTCTGGATTACAATGGGGTTTGGCAAGTTTGAGATGGGTTTATGCTAACACAGTAGTGAACCTGTTCAGGCTTATGCTAAGAAGCAAGTTCAAGAAGCAAGCGAGCACATGTAACCAAGGAAGGCTCTCCTAAGTGAGTCGATTTTCTTCAGCTCAGTCTTAATTTGATATTCAGTAGACATATTTGTTGTACATTGAAAGAGATATTAATTTTTGTAATTTCTCAATCGAAACTTAAGGCACCCATCGACTGATAAAACACATCCTCCCTGTCTTCTCCACCCTCACATTACAAAAGTGTTTCATCCTGCTTTTTCATTTAACTTCAGGGTGTGTAGTCATAAAATCTCTGGATTCATTTCTGGAACAAGAATGTCGTCATCTTGTCTTATAGAGTACATCTCTTCCCTTCTCCACCCTTTTGTTGTTCATCAATTCTTCTCCTTTATGTTTTTGGTCTTCTTCTTTTTGCTCCTCCTCTAACTCCATCTGGCTCTTGTGTCCTCTTCACAACCTGTTACTGCCTCCTCTCAGGTAGTTATTCCCACTTTTGCTCTCTCCGGCAAACTCTTCCCACCCTTCTGTGGGGTTATCGTCTTATTTACCTCTTGCGTTCATTCAGTTCCTTTGCAAATCTAATCTTGCCTCTCTGACCTATTTTTAACCTCTTTTTTTACTGTATCTCCACATTTTCCTCATCTTATATTCCTTTACAATCTCTGTCATATCTCATGCTGTTTCTCTTCATGTCTTTGTCACCACGGCTGCTGCATTTTTCACTTTCTGAAAGTACTCAAGCTGTTCCTCTCATCTTAATTAACATTACAAATCCCCTTTCTTCTTTCCCGTTGCCTGGATTCAACCGCATGAATCATTTGTCTCTTCCACAGCTCATTCTTAACCACGTGATATTTTGCATTTTCATATTACTCATATTCATATTACTACACTAACTTTCTTAAGGGGATGCTTCCTTGACTTCATCATCTGCTAGGGCATTTATATCAAGTTCACAGCATAAAAAGCTCCCAATCAATCATGGAAGGAAAGGTCTGCTTTACTCATGTTTAATGTGATTAGGCTACATACCATTGGTTTGTCCAAATAGAGAGACTGCATACTCAAGCTGCTGTCACAGAGGATCCTTCTGTTAAAAAAATAAAAATTAAAAGGTCAGTGAGTAAATAGGTGTAAGTTGAGGAACGTGATTCACCCAGCTGATTTTAGGTGACCTGTTTATTTTAAAACATCTCTTCCAGAAGAAGATGGAATGCTGTACAATGTAAATACAAAAAAAGGAATGCAAATTTTTCATTTTTTATTGTAATCACAGTAAAATATAGAAAACATTAAATGTTTCAACTGAGAAAACGTACGATTCAAAGCAAAATATGAACTCATTTTAAATTTGATGACAGCACCTCAGAAAGTTGAGACAGGGTCATGTTTTCCACTTGTAGCATCCCCTCTTCTATTAACAACAGGCCACAAATGTCTGAGGACTGCCGACAGCTAATGGGTTTTTAAGACTTTTGGGCTCATGTCTGTTATAGGATTCAAGCTCTTCAACAGTGCTGGGTCTTCTTTGTTGCACTGTAAAAAAAAATCCTAAAAGAACAAACCCAGTAATATTCTGGCAGCTGGGGCACCAAAATAATACCGTAAAATAACTGAAAATAACTTTCTCATAAAAATACAGTTATTGTCAGTAATTAAAATACATTTTGTTGCCCTAATTTTACATGGGATTTTGCCTTTTTCCAGTGCTTTTAAACATTAAATTAGGAACATTTTAATGTGATTAAACAATGAAATTATCTATAAATAAGGTCAATGAATGCAGCAATATGAATAATAATGCTTAAATTTGCAGTTTAAATAAATTATTTAATGTAAAAAGTTGGTATATTCAGTTACATTTGATGTAATACTACAGTGTACAACACATAAAATGATTTGATTTCTCTTTCAAAAACTTGTCAAAAATTGTAATTTTAAACCAAATATCTATGGTTTAAAATTACAATTTACTGTTAATTTGGATTTGGATAATATCACATGTAAATTTAGTTTTAGTGTAATTTAACATAGATTTCCTGAATATTTCCTGGACTTTCAATTCGAATTAAGTGTAAGGGACCACCGTATATAATTTCTCTATGACTATCGTTTTCAACCTGTTAACATACTACTCCCTCCCACATTTTCGCTTCATGCACGTGAAACTTGCACATTTTAAAGCGCGACTAGTTCGCTTTGGACGTGCTTCGAGATGCGAATGTTCAAGCGACCAGCTAGGGGTGTGTGGTGCTTTTTGATTGCTTCTATCGCGTTCGGTGTGTACGCACCGTTACACAATCATACCAAAACTCTGACCTGATAGTTTCCACTTTCTCTTTTGTATCAGACATACTGAGACAATATTCGGGATAAATAACCATGAAAACAATTTATTTATTCAGTTTAGAGGTTTTCACATCGCATCATTAAAATCATTGAGCCTGTTTCACTTGAATCGTCCACTTGATGGCGCAGTAGAGCAAATCACAATGCTTCGAACCATGAGTCGACCAGTTGGAGGGAAAGCTTCAGTTCATCACGAGGCTTTATCTCATCATCACTACTTTAAACCTCTGCGGTCCAGGGTAGAATTGGCCGGTTTGTCTACTTTTGATTTGACATCTATATTTAGCCTTTAAAAACTTTTTATCTTGCCAATCGTTATTTTCTCATTTTGTTATATGTATTATAGGGCTGGGCGATATATCGAGTTTTTATTTATATGCATATATATTTGTGTAAGTGATATAACATCCATCCATCCATCCATTTTCTTCCGCTTATCCGAGGCCGGGTCGCGGGGGCAGCAGCCTAAGCAGAGAAGCCCAGACCTCCCTCTCCCCAGCCACCTCCTCCAGCTTATCGGGGGGAACTCCAAGGCGTTCCCAGGCCAGCCGAGAGATATAATCTCTCCAGCGTGTCCTGGGTCTGCCCCGGGGTCTCCTCCCAGTGGGACAAGCTCGGAAAACCTCACCCAGGAGGCGCCCGGGGGGCATCCTAGTCAGATGCCCGAACCACCTCAACTGGCTCCTTTCGATGTGGAGGAGCAGCGGTTCTACTCTGAGCCCCTCCCGAATGGCCGAACTTCTCACCCTATCTCTAAGGGAGAGGCCAGCCACCCTTCGGAGGAAGCCCATTTCAGCCGCTTGTATTCGCAATCTCGTTCTTTCGGTCACTACCCACAGCTCATGACCATAGGTGAGGGTAGGGGCGTAGATCGACCGGTAAATCGAGAGCCTCGCTTTTATACTCAGCTCTCTCTTCACCACAACGGACCGGTACAGCG